>LTAE01007539.1:22586-34526 GCA_001647135.1 Pontederia paniculata
AGAGAGAGAGAGAGAGAGAGAGAGAGAGAGAGAGAGAGAGAGTAGCTAGTTTAACGTATACCCTATCAAAATGGACTTGCCGTGATCACCACCTAACAAGTTCATGAATGAGAGCGTGGTGAGCACAGAGAAAGCAGTGGAATACGGATTTAAAAGCCTAGGATTTCTGTGGTGGTCGCTCCCATCTCTCCCTGAACAACTCGCCGGCGCTGGCGGCCTCGAAGTGATCCCAAAGGCAGGTCGATCGAAGGCGAGGACTTCTGATCCTGTCATCTGCGCTAGAGGCTCCATGACTCCTTCCCAGGAGAAAACCGAGGCACAAAAGCCGTGGAAAAGAATCGTAGGCATTTTAGTCCTGATCGCTTTACATGTCTCCATGGCCTCTTCGCCAGTCTGCTGTTCCTGCTGTCGGCAAATCTTGTGATGCACTTGAACTCCTGCGAACTTGTAGAATAAGCTCTCGGCATCAGCCAATTCTTTAAGCTTCTCTAACTCTTCCTCGTCGACGACGCCTGCAACTGCAAGAATCTTATCATCGGAATCGTCCGCAGCTAAAACCTTGTCAACATGGACGTCCATTGCTGCAAACCAAAAGGGAGATCAATCAACTGGCAATTTGAAGCAGAAAAGGGATACCAAAGCTTAAAACTTGATCTGAAAACTGACGGAAGAATCAAACTTTTAAGCTATAAACTAAATGGAGTTTAACAAAAAAAAAAACCTTTTGATTTGAGTACTGATCTGTGAGGGGTGCAGTAGAGATCGTTCGCATGGGGGAAGTGTTTAAATACGGCGCGGGAAGTTAGCAAGTCAAACACGTCGGTGAAGGCACTTGGAACCTTCTTACGAAAGATTAAAAATGAGTTGTCTTCCATCGAAAAAAAAATGGCTTATGAACGCAATGAAGGCTTGGATTTGGCCGAAAAAAAAGAGACAAGAGAGAACAAAGTCGTAGACTTGTGTGAATTAAAATGTCTTTGGATCAAGTTCAATATTTGACAAGATATTTTTGTAGGGGGTAAGAACGCAGGATGGAGAAGAGGTCCACTCGCAAATGAGCGTTTATTTCTCAGCATTTGTGTGTGCTGTCTTTTTCTATTTGCATGCAATTATTGACAGACATATAGGATCCAAATTTGCAAAAAATATCTATTAAAAAATTGTAACTTATTTGTAATTCTATATTTTAGAATAATGTCAAATTAATTAAAATATTAAACAGTTCTAAATTTAAAATGTAAGCACTCAACAACCGTCTTGAAGATTTTAAAGAATAATGAAAAACACTAATGCAATTTGATAAAAGTAAGTATGGTTATGAGGTTTTGATACCGAAAAACTTTAAAATGATTGACATATTAGCATGCAAAACAAGAGGAAAAAAGATGAATTGGATAGAGGTTTACTAATANTATATATATATATATATATAATGTTTTGGTCAATGATATTACATATTATTAGAGTTATTTTGTGTGGATCCCTGTGTCATGATGAAGTGCCATGAGAATTTTAAGTTATCTAAAAAGAAGAATGTAAGAAATATGCTTTGTGTTAATTTCATATGAACTAGTTACAAGAGAAATATTGAGTTTAAAGAAAGTCAATACAAGTTTTTTTGTCACGGTTAATCATCGCTGTTAAGAATTTCACCGTTAAGGTACGCGTACTATATATAATTGTACTATAATCATATTCTTTTGACAATGTTCGTTATTTTATTCACTTTGTCAAAAGTCGTCTATCTCATGATGAATTTTCTTTTAAATACTTTTTGTCCTTAATTTCTAAAGGGTTGTTACCATAGAGTAAGAATGCTTTCACATTCTATGTTGCAATTCCAATACATGAGCCGTAGATATATTATGGGAAATGCACCTAATCCTTTATTCAAATCCATATGTATTGAAAACTTTTTTATATGTATTTACTATTTTTATTATGTTAAATAATAAATATTATTATTTACTGTCTGCTATACTTATTAGATATTACACTACACATTCTCTAACTTATTTCTTTAATATAGTTAAATTTCATAATTCTCGTGTATTAGTAATTCATACGAACGTCTCTTAGGTGATGTTTAGTTGGTGAATATCATATAAAATAAGTTAGTTATTTTACTTTTTTGACCAAACATGCATGAGAATAAGAATAACACAAGAAATATCATGCGCATAATATGATTAATATTTAATCTTGTCGTTTATTTGTTGGTTGGATTTTTTAGTTCCACTAAAAAAGTGGAATTGCATATCATCCACCGAATCAAGAGTAAGTTATCATCACATAAAGATTTTAATTTTACATTTTTTTCTTAAAAGGATCCAAATGCAAGGTAGAATATCAATAAACTTTTATATTTCAAATAATATCTTATCTAAGAATAAAATTTATATTTCTCTTATAATTATTTCATAATCAAGTCTTATAAGAAAAAAAAAAGTCTTATAAGAAAGCGTCCTTGAGCACTTGCACCATGCCCAAAGGCACCTGTGCCACGGACACACGGCGTCATAACTGCTACCAGTTTTGCGCCCCATGTCTTGAAAGTACGTGGGCGTCTTCTTCAATAATTTTTTATTGTCCTTTTTTGACTTCACCACTAACCTGTCTTTAAAAGAGATATTTTGACAAAATTTGATATGGAATGAAAAAAATGTACATCCTCTTAAAATTTATCTAAAAATCTTTTTAATATTCACTATCATAAAAAATGATAAAATTATAAAGCATAATATTATGAGGAATTAAGAAAATTTAGGCACAAATTTTAGAAGATTGTAGCAACTCTTAAGTAATTCTTTCTAATACATGGTGTAAATGATAAGCAACTTGAGGGCGTAGCCAGAGGATTTTAGGAGAGCCAAGTTATTAGGTAAAAATGGAAAAAAAAATAAACTATACGTAGTTTTCTATCTTAACCCTTTTCATTTTTTTCCTTGCATTATTTCATCGTACTCCAACTCTCCAACACAATCTTTTTGTTAAAGATAAAATAAAACTAATATCAAGGAATTTATTCATTATGGTATAAACTTGCATGAATAAACATAGTATTTTTTTAATCATTTTTCTAGTTATATCAATTTTTGAAACAAATTTTCTCTAATTATGTCATTTGTTTTTTATACAATTCTTCAGCTTTGCGCACGGACTTTTATGAGCATGTACTTTATACTTAGTTTAATAATAAATGTCGGCAGAGCATGGCTCTTGGACTTAATTACATAAGAAGTTGCTAATGGATGGCTTAGTTATTATATTTATGTTTTCACTTTTCACCCAATCAGTTTATTTATTGAACTTATTAGCTCCCGCCTCTCAGATAAGAACCACTATCTCCTATAATTGAATGTATACTATTATTATTTCTATTTTAAACACTATTTAGCATTGCATAATGAGCCGAGATAATGAGTAGAGATAACTCGATATAACTGTGCTGTTGATAAAAAATATACACGTACGCGCGTATATATATATATATATATATATATATTATATTAATCCTTATACTAACATATATAACTTAAAAATGAATAGTTGGATATTTCATTTCTTATAAATAATTTGATTTCTCTAAAATCTTTTGTTTTGTTTTTTTTATCAACATGCCATCTTTTCTTCGTCGAATATTATACATAAAAGATTCCTAAACCTTGTCATTTTTAAATCAATGGCAGCATTTTTTTTCTTATCCACATAAACAATACTTCTATTTGCAATTTTAGTTTGATTAAATTTTCTCTCATATTTTGACTTTTTAACCAAAGATAAGAATAAATTACTTCCGACATTGTAGCTCGAAATAAATCTATTTTTTTGTGCATTTATATTATTTTATATTTATTAGTTAGCTCAACAGCTATTACGTTGTAAGCCAATATAACTATACTTCTTTTTCCAAACTATTAATTGTTATTGTGCTAATAATTGTTACATTTTAGTCGTCCAAATATTAAACATGCACTTGTTGCACTACTACCGGTTGACTGATAACACGAAATCATTCTTCTGGTATAAACCTTCCATTCACTGCATATGTGTCTCAATTTCTTTATTTATGCTGTGAAAATTTTAATTTATGTCTTTGACACAAATTTAGAATTTGCAAAGTAGTAATTGCTGAGATAAAAGTAATAATTCGATTGAATTCCTTATTTCATTTCACGCGCATGCTTATTCGGATTATCAACGTGCTTTACATTATCATACCCTTGTATCCAAAATTGTGAAAGATAAAAAAATAAAAAGAATTATGATATATTCTCTTTCTCTCATAGTGAAACTTTTTAGGAATGAATTTCTTTATTCATGGATCACAAAAAGAATATTGCATATTAATGAAGAAAAAAAGTTATCGACATCTCGTCATTAATCCATCGTCATTTGAGTTTGTGACGGACTAATGACGATTTATTAACAAAAAATTGTCGTTAAAATATCGGTGCTATTAGGGATAGTAAAAAACATCGCTAATTAAATCGTCAACAAATTATCACATTCTCGATGTAACAACGTCAATAAACTATCATTGTTTTAAATTCTTAAAGTCATTTTAACCATCATCGCTAATCCCTTGTTAAGGCATCATTCATTTGTAATTAATTATTGAATAATATCATCGATCGTAACATCATTGTTAATATGTCGTATGTCATCTACCTTCATTGCTAAATCGTCGTTAGTTTGTCGATAAGGCATTGCAAATTTTGAGGATAAATAAAAAATATTTAATTAATAAACCTTCATATGTAATACATATTACGATCATATCCATGCACAAAAAAAATAAATAAAAAAAAATTAAAATTTGATAGAAATATTGACAACAAAATATAAAAATTTCAAAGGGTTAACTTTAGGCGGACTGTGCGTCTAAAAGGTGGCACCAACCCTAGTTCTCTTGCTCGTTTGTCGGGATGGGAATCAAAGTGGGACCTCTCTGTACTACTTGACCGACTCCTCCTTAGTCATTTTGAGGAAAATGAAAATAAAAGAGCACTTCATATCATCCTCCTTTCTAAGTTTAATACAACAATGTTTAATATTCCAAAGTCAAACACTAAATTCTCAAGTACTGAATGCATGATACATAACTCTAATCATCAGATCAAAGAATGTGAGGTATAGACATGTCATATTCAAACTCAGGACTTATATATAATGACATAATCATATCATCCACAACCTCTACCACAAATTTTCTTATCTCAGTCTTAGTCGTAAGAGCGGATGCGATGACCGAACTGCACGAAGGATGTCATAGTCAAACACATCTACCTAATCCACCAAGTTATCCCTTCTTAGTGGGTTCTGTAACCTTTTTATGTACTTCTTCGTTGACTTCGAGGTATTCATCATATCAACAAATCATATGATTCTTGACAATGAAAATAATTAATTTCCATATAAAAAACTTCAAGAGAAATATTTCAAATTAGTATAACAAATTATATCACATTTCTTTTGCTTCCTTTGAAATGAATTGGTAGTTGGTACGTCTTCTTATTGGAAGTAAACTCCTTGGTATACAATACGAAAGTCAATCTTGCAACCGCTAGACAACTTCTACATTGATTACATATAAGATTAGTTGGGCTTTTTTATCATAAGAATCAAAATTTGAAATATAAAAAAAATGCTATTTTTTCGTTTATGTTTTATGAATCCAATTATAGATCATTTACAATGGTGCATCGCATTTGGTTTAGACAATCTATTATTTTGTCAATCGTTGGCTTCTCTTGATATTTGGGTGACACCTTGTATGCAAAATGATACCTTTTGAAAAAAAAATAAATATCTAATTTAAAAATTAATTACCAAGTTTAGTAAGGAGAAGACCAATTTTGTCTTGAAATATATTGAGCAGGCTTGTCCTTCGCTTCAAGAACTTTGTCGTTGATGGAAGTTCTTGCATTTTGAGGATAATTGAATAATACTCCTCTTAGTTAAGTAGTTACAACATCTTGAAGACCTTTCTCCTGCTTATACTTGGACTGCAAAAAAAATGGTATTAGTTTGTAAATCAATTTAAAAGGAAAATATAATAGTGTTATCTTAAATCCATTGTGCATGTCATTTCGTTAAGGCAACAAAATATTATTCAATGAAGACAGACTATCGAAACTCTCGATAGAACGAACTCGCTAATGTCATGATGGATACATTCTGAAAAGAAAGTAAACCTAAAATTATTAATGCATATCATTTTATATTCATTCATTAATAAAAGTAATATGATTTTAATAAATTAATAATTATCAATTGATGGCTTATTTTTGTCAACCATTATAACCTCGATAGATGGAAGTAAGAATTTTGTTGGAATGATGAAGATCCAACGTGAACATTTCTTGAAATAAATGTTACCAACAATATATACTTTTTTAACTGAAAACAATAATATTGGATGAAGTGAAATTTCTATATCTGATTATAAAATATTACACATATGAGTGTCGAGATCAACCACTGGCTCATCGTCCTCAGGAGGTGTGCCACAGGCACGGCCCCTCCCAAATTTGTTTTGTTAGTGTATATTTATATAAAAAAATTAAAAAAATAATATTTTTATATGTTGGCCCCTCCCATTTTTTGGTATGGGTCCGTCACTAGTGTGCCATGACTTGTGCCGCCCTCGTTAACCACGAGGAGCCATAGCATATAAAGTTCATAAAATCTTATTCATAACTTTTAAAGTTCACATAGAAAATTCTTAAAAATTAGTTTTAAGATGTTTAGAATATTGAATAATATAAGCATTTGTAAGTTCATAACTTATGTCTTCAACTGCTTGAAACTAACTCATAAATTTCTTCATCAAGTTCAGCAATCTCATCATCAGTAGTATTAGCGTCGTTTATAAATTTCTCACCTTCGACGATGATATATCTCATTAATATCAACTTCTTCAATAGGTCTATTTCTATCAAATAATATTGTTATTTATTTGTCGTAGTATGAATTTGTTATTCTTATGATTTGATCATCTTGATAATAATCGACACATGATATATAATCAAATATAGTACCTTCAACATTAATATTTTTCTCAACGAGTAATTTATTCTTTACTTTGCATGATGTCCATCATTTTATCAACGCTCTTTTTAGCTAAAAGATATTTCGTAACGTAAATTTGTTGTCCTTTCTTAGTAGAACGAATGTTTCATTAGAATGAAGTCTTGATCTCTATCTCTCACATTGAACAAGTCATATGTGGAATGCCCATCATTTTGTGGATCAAATCAATGACAATATAATATGAAAATATTTATGTCTCCAAAATATGATAATTCTATAATTTGCTCGACAACAGCATAATAATCCAACTTATTTCTATCATATAAATAACATGTAATATGTATGCCATTGTTATCGTAGATTAATTTTTTCCATATTCGTCAATGTGAAATCTTTGCTTCTTAATCCAAAGTGAAATTTTTTATCTCGAATTTGCAAAAAATCATCATCCGTGATATTTCAATTCAATTGTGTTTGTAAATATCTGAATTTCCTATGCAAATAATATGAAAATAAAAAATGTGAAATTTTAACTCAATATAAATTAAATTCTAATTAAGTTTCTTACTTTAGATAACGCTCCACTTTCAAAATATTAACAATGACATGAATATTTGCAATAAATAAATCATCATAGTTTAACATAATTTTATATGGGACATGCTCGAATCTTAAAAATGAACAAATCGTTTTTGTTAGTTTCTTCTTCTCTATTGTTATTTCATGGGATTTGAATTTGCCTTTTTTGAATTTCAAATTCAAGGTACAATGATTTGAATTAAAATTTCATCATAAAAATATGTTTCACATATAAATTCTTCAATTTTTATCTTTTTTATTGTCTTCCTCTTTAAATATAAAATACACCTTTAAAATGGATACATTCAATGAAATTATATTGGACCAATAATATTGCTTCATCAACGAGATGAATGATCAAATTTCCCATATGACATTAAAAAATGATGGTGAAAATATTTTGTGTGTAAGATAATTAAGACAGATGATTTCAAATGCATCATACCATCTTTAGGTACGTTGTAGGTGTATAATTATTTAAAATATATGTTGAATTCAATGAGTGTTCCTTTATAGGGTTAGACAAAAGTTCTCGAAGGATAATGAAAATTAATCTTTAAATGAATACATGACAATCCTATGTTTTCAACTTGACATATTATCAAATATTTTCTTATGCATAACATTTAAATTATGTCGTGTTAGATTTGAAAATCAATACAATAAATTCCAAAATATAATTTCATATTGATATTTTCCTCTCTATCAATAGAATATTACCATATTAAACATTTGTGTAGTATTTCTTTAGTTGGTTGACGAATTTTATGTTATACATCTTTGCCATTCAGGGGGAATATATTACTTCCTGATGTTCTATAGGTAATCATGTAAAACATTTAAAATTCCGAGAATTTGATTTTGAACAACACCATTCTAAAGTTCAATCCGTCCAATTCAGTTATTGATCATTTTCTTCGTTTTTTTTTGTTCAACCAGATCTTTTTATTACGGTTTAATCAAGCAAAAGATCCAGATATTTAAATAACATAAAATGAAACAAATGGGGATAGTGCATGCATATATTATTACCTACAAATTACAACTAACTTCAATGTATGTTGTAGAGTTAGGTGCTGGCAATTAAATTGACGTGACTACAATTTACATCAAAATAATGCAAGGACCGCAATGTATAAATAATTCATTTTATTAATTTTGAATATGACAATGTTAAAGTCTCATATCTATTTAACATCTATTAGGTATATTTGCCATTTCGTACTAGGTTGAAGGCTATGTACGTATATTGTTAAAATTGTCCCTGAAACTAATTGATGCAGCAAATCAAGATTTAATACAATGAAAAAATTAACAAAGTTGGAATAATACAGTTACATAAAATATTATTTAAAAAATGTTTCGTGTGACCTTTAATTACTCAGAATTAAGTAAGAGACGTGTAAATTAGATAAAAAAACGGAATTAGTGGTATCACGGAATTTAATTAATGTTGCTTGAAGAATTCATCGCACGCAGAACATATATCAATTTCAACTTTGAATATTCTCCCATGTTTCATGAACATAATAATGACATGTACAGTGTTAAGAATTTTCTTGAGAAGGCCAGGACTCATCAATATTTCAAGTTTTACGTAATTAAATTTTCTAAACAAGTAAAATTGCATTAGTACGCACTGGAAAGGCATTAGCCTACTTGCTTGGTAAGCAAAAAAAATAAATAAAAAAAAACATCAATTTGTTCTGACATAAAAGTCTATTTTTTAGAAATATAAAAATAATAGATTTAGATTTTAAAAATCATTCAAAGAATTTCATCGTGGCCTAAGTAATTAAAATTATATACATCAGTTTTCTTGAATGCTATATATATATATATGTTTGTGTGTGTGAATATTACTCGGTTAATTCAAAATTTATGTATATATATATATAATAGCATTTATATAATTAATAAATAATGAGATTAAAATCTATAACATGTGTCTCAGGTCATAGGCCTCTCTTTGTAATCGAAAAAAAAATCTATAACATGTGATTATGTAAAACATTTCTGAATATTACTAACAGAAAATTAGTGAAAATATTGAGCTCCAAAAAGAGCACACGGAAAACTTGATAAGATTTATTGCATTTGAATGAAACCATTAAAAACTATAAGATAATTTATTTATATACGAAAAATACAATTTTTTGAACCGATTTCTCTATTGACATTGACGATACATATTTTACATGAACTATTAAGTGGACTATTACAATTTATTCGACTAGAATTAATATAGTTCTTAATTCATTCCTGCGAACCTTCGAGAACTTGACCAGTTGACCTTACTCATATTGATCGGTACAAATGATAAAATGTCAACCGCAAACCCAAGAATTTGAATTAGTAAGGGGACAACGTTAGACTAGAAAGTTTGAAGGAGTTTGAACCAAAAACAAGTGGGATGAGCTAAATATACTAATATCATATATAAATAATGTATTTAATAATATATCAATAACAATTGATCAGGTTCAATTTTTTTTCCGGCTACACGTGTAATTTATCGAGTTGTTCTATAGATTAATTCTCCGATTCGTATCGTATGTATATTTTTTTAGCAATAATCTAAAACGTGCGATTGCAATATAGTGGAAAAACGCTAGAATGGCTATTCACATAGCAGTTATTAATCACATAATAATTTTAATACATGTAATTATCTTTTATTTATATTATTAACATTTTTACGGAAATTGTCAAAATTTAATCAGTTTATAGTAAGAGACCTGCATATATAGGTCTCAAATATTATTGTGTGAGAATGAGAGGAAAATTTTTCGATTTTATTATGAGAATCAATGATTGAAAAAGATGATAAAATGAAATTTATAGTCCTATGTTTATAGCTTTACAAAGTTAAATTCCTAAACAAATTCAGATATTAGAGTTTTATGTAAAATACCATGCACCAATTGAAACACTAAAGTCCTATGAATAAAAGGAGAAACCAAAATTCTAATATAAATAAGAAAATCAAATAGGAACATAGTCAAGCTACAAAAAATTTAAAAGGCAAAAAAAGCTAATAAAATTCCAGTCAAATTTCAACATATTATAGATATTATTGCAGGATAATAATTTATAATTTTCAAATGAAAAGTTGTTATTATAAGTTATTAATTTAGTTAAATGAAAATATAAAAGATTGAATGATTAACGATGCCAGTTCGACGTTAATTCTATTTATGTCAGTTCGACGCGTTTCTTTAATTAGTTTTCTATGCACCAACATGTATATATCATCCGAGTCCGACAATAAATGTGACCGTTCGAATTTGTCAGGTGATCATGAAGGATGCATGATCCATAGTTTTTTAGTTGCATCTGGTGTTAGCTTTTGTAGTCGGGGGAGCCAAGGGGGTTTACTGTGGGTGCAAGTGCACCCACTGAAATATGGATTAGGTATTGTATAGTAGTATAGGTAGTCTACTAGCTCGGTGGTAGTGTTGCCGAATTTGTTCAAGCTTACCCGGGTATGAATGTCATCATTTGCATATTTTTTATATAGTTAATTTTTTAATATTTGTATTCTTATCATTAATTAGTTAAGTTTACTATTTCAAGGTATTCATTATTATTTTTAAATTATGTATTATCTGTTGTCATTTTAAATTTTATTTTGAATTCTTTATCGCATTAATTTTATATTTTATAATATATTTTCTCTTTATCTAATTAGTGCTTAAAATGCTATTAATAAATATTATATTTCTTTCCAATATTTCTAATTCCTTTTTTATCATAATTGTATATTTAATTACCTAATCTAATACTGATATTATTTATTTATTTCAGAAATTTTTAGGTGTAGGATCTGGATGACACCAAGGGCCGTGTGAATTGGTTTATAAAAATTCTTACTATCTTTTACTTAACCTAGATGAGTTCTTTTAGCGGAAGCATACAAAATGCAAATGCAAATAAACAGAGAGATCAGAGAGAACAAAAAAACACAAACACAGAGTTTGTTGACGAGGTTCGGCCGAATTCCTGACCTACGTCCCCGCTCCGGTCTTCTCTCACTGAGATTTTCGGAGATCACTATTTTCTTCTTCAAGGGCAAAGGCTCCCTTACAACTTCTCCTTTCTTGCACGAGGACAAGGAGACAATCTCTTACAGAATCACTCAAGAACTCTTGGACCCTTCTATGCTGGATTCCTCACTCGAATCACAGAAGGAGAACTATGACTTTCAATCACTCAAAACACTTTCTCAGTATTTTGCCAAAGTTAGCCAAAGTTACTTCCCAAGACTCTTGGGAGTACATTTTATACTATGCACTAAAGACATAATTCTCTCTATCAGAAAACTAG
>LTAE01007540.1:0-22548 GCA_001647135.1 Pontederia paniculata
GCCTGTCAAGTGGAGCCCCCGCCTCCCTAAATAAGGTAAAGGCGTCGACTTGAGAGCCTTCGGAACCCCTTTATTTCTCTTTCAAATAGTTGCATGAAATACGAATCATATCTACGCCCATCTATAGAGTTCAATCCCAGAGCCTCTGTAGAATGACTCCTCCGAGGGACTGGACTCCAGTAAATCTGTATAAGTCCCCTAATGAGAAAGCTTGACCCTTTTGTTTCCTAGCATATTCCTGTTAGTTGATACTGGTTAGGGGAATACTAATGTAATATATTTTTCTATTATCACAAGGGCTAGGGGTAGAATTAAGATCTTAATTCAAGAGGTGCAAAATTATTCATTAATATATATAGTTATTCATATTAATCATAATTAATATTTTAAGATTATTTTTTTAAGATAAAGGATAAATAAGAAAAAAAGAAAAAAATGAAGAGATAAGAATGATGAAATCATTTTTTTTGTAATCCTTGTATCACGATATTTTCATCTGGTCAATAATAAGCACACGTGAAAATAAATTATTATTATTATAAAAAAATATTATGTTCAGAGAGGGTCAATGCACCTTATTAGACCCCTTGGCGCTGGTTTTGATTTAAGAGAAAGAAAATTAAAGTTTTAAAATTGTCTGTCCACTTGAATAAGTTTGTTCTTATTAACCTTTGTTCGTGAAAATAAGTTTGTTCGTGAGCGATTCACGAGTCCACTTGAATTTCGAACTAAACATTTTTACTTGACTTATTTATGTTTTTCGGAAACGTAGTATTAATGTATTTTAAATTAGTGGTCCAAATCGAAACAATTATTTTGATAAATTAAGATATTATGACTTAGCATAATATGATTTGGGCCCATCCATCCAAGATTTGGTGGCACCACACTTTTGTTTTCTTTTTTCTTTTTCCTTCGTGCTATAAAATGAAGTATGGCAAAAAGTCAATAAATGTATCAAAAACCCAATTTTTGGGCAAATCATGGGCCCATGAGCGTTGTTGAGTTCTTTTGGGCATAAGTGATTTATAAATGATGGAGGCCCGTATGAGCCCAACTCTTGAATGGCTTTAGCTTTTGGACATGATAAATAGTAGTGATATTTTAGTAGTGATATTTTAGTATTTAGTAAATCTAATACCATTTTGAGAAAGTCTCAAAATTGACCTTCAGATGACTGGATCTTAGTAGTTTGGAGCTCCTTCAAAATCTTTATTTGATTGTTATTTATGGGGGATTTGACCTAATGAAAAATAACTTGTTTTTCAGTTCTTACTGACTTGGATGGGAGCTCCCACCTCCTTATGTATTCAAATTGAGGGCTCAGGAGGAACAAAGTTATCAAAATCTATTTTATGATATTTTTTATTTAACCCCTATCAATTTTATGATCTTTCTATTTAATCTTCTACTGATCTTTATGATATTTGTAATTGTTTTTTTTACAAAATTGATTTTGCAACTCTTTTAGATTCTTAAGTAAAATTGCGATCTTAACAATTCTTAAGTTTAGACGATGAATTAGAAACGCCTAGTTGAGAATAGAAAATTAAAATTAATTCATCAAATTATGCATAGTTTGTTTACTAATATTAAAAGGTTGCAAACAAGTGTGAGGAGGTGTGGGTGGGACAAGTGCCCCTCAAACATGCATTTGTTCCGTCACTTGTGACCGGACGATACACGTTGACTAAATTAAAGTGCATATCGATTTCTTTCTTAGAAAGTAAAGAGAAAAAAGTAATACAAAATTGAGCCAATCAGCTTGTGCTACTTACGCGAGGAAACATCATGAGCAAACGGCTTTTTAAGGAAATAAAAGGGAACTTTGATCACAAACCTAAAAGTTTTTTTTTTCCAAAGTTTTATTTATAAACATCGAATGATATGCGTGTTTATTCAACATTTCAGTCGTGACTTTATATGTTTATCACCCTACCGCCAAGGAAAAGGAAAATATAAGACTTGCTGAATCATCGATGAGACAGATTCATGTAGTTGATTTTTTCTTTGACTGAAAAGTTTACATTATTAAATATTTATTTAAATAGATGTGACTTATTAGCCTACAATTAAGATAAGCTTAAACTATGAATAAGTTTAAAAGTATATATATATATATATATATATGTAAGAGGCCTGCCTGATTGTGGGCCTGGTCTGGATCAGTATGATATGTTTTCACTAAAATTTCATTTTTATACTTTTTTATATGGGTTGATGTGTTGATGGGTGATATAAAACCATGGAGAATAACAAACTATTTCGACTTTTTCGTAACAAAAAAAGGGCAATAAGGTTAACTTTATTCTTACTTACCAATCAAACACAACAGAGAATAGAAAATATAAACATGTTATAAGATACTCCGTATAGATATACAGCAACTAAAAAAGCCTTAGTCTCAAAGGATGTGCTTGGTTGAGGTATGAGTTTATCCCCTAAATCATACTCAAACACTTAAATTATACCCAAAAATTAGAAAGAAGAATTTTGTCATTTAAAAAAAAGGTTATATCTAACTTGAGTGTAACATAGGCAAAAATAATACATGCCATCTAGCAAGTATTAATTTATACCATTATTTTTGGTAAGAAAGTGACTTATTATTCTTGTATCCAACCAAACATAAATAAGAATAAGAATAAGGTATAATTATATCACGAGTATAACTATACTTATATCGGGTATAATAATATTTCAATCAAACACGGTCAAATCCTCTATTTGGTTGGGAAATAAGAATAGAATTAAATTTTTATTTCCAACTTTTTAACCAAACAACTATTTATAAATTTTGTAGACTCCATCGCATTAATTGTAAGAAGAAAGACAAAATAGAGAATAAGATATTCTTGCTTCATGTAAGAATAAGCTTACTCCCATTAAATTAAAAATATAAGACTAAATAATGAATTAAAAAAATGTATTTCATGAACAGTAACATAGCAACTAAATTGGGCCAAAGTTAAGTTACTTACTATCTAAGCCAATTCTGGTTGGTTTCATTTTTTTCTATTACTTTCACGTGTTGTTTGTGAAGTTGACTCCAACATCCAAGAACGTGTGCAAATGAATGACATCGACTCATCTCAAATTCAACTTTCATTTATGAGAGAGACTCGAGTACTTTTATAATTTTTAATGTATTTTTCTTATATTACGCTTGTGCTTCATGCCATCCATTGGAACTCATTATTGATAAATAGAAGTTGAGATTCTTCAGATTGAAAGATAAGAATTAATTTGATAGATAAATTTTAATGATTGTTTGAATAAAATATGAAAATTTAAAAGACAAAATATACTTTAATGAAGATATAAATATAGTTGGATATATAAATTTAATATTATTTATTAATTAATATAAAATATTTATTATCATAAAAAATATAATTAAGTTAGCATCAAATTATTTATCTTACGCGTATAATCATTTGTTGTAAGCATATAATATAAAATATTATTATGATAAAAAGATTATTTTTATTTATTGACATATATAATATGATATTTTATGAAATAAATTTAGAGGTATTTGAGAAAAAAGGTTATTTATTATTTAATATTAAAAGTTAAACATAAAATTTGAAGTTAAAACTTAATGTAAGAAAAAGAAAGAGACAAAGACGGAGATAGAGAGAAGAAAGCGAAGAGAAGCCAAATAAAAAAAGAAAAGAAATTAAAAGATTTGATTCCAGCTATTATCAATAGGAATTGACTCATTCTTGTTAGAAGTAAAAATCAAATAATAAAAATCCTTGATTTTCGTCTTGAATTTCTTCGTTCTCTTCAGCATCACATCGTTCGGGTATGAACCAGAATGAGATCTGGCACCGGTCTAATTTTTATCGAGCAAAAGAACACAAAAACCTCGATTTCGATTGATTATAATCGGGATAGAAATTAAAATGTTCCGATTTGAATAAAAAATTAGATTAAAATATTTCACATATCTCAAATTATTTTTAAAAGTATTTAAATAAAAATATATTATCATATTTATAACATATAATGAAATTATATGTACGCACTTCATAGACATATAACTATATTGCCAAATATGATAATTCAATATTATCATAATCATATAATTGAAAATATAGTTATTGAAAAGTGATAATAATTGAATATATGATATAAATATTATTATATGTTTATTATGTTAGAGTATCAGGTCGGGTCAACTAAATATTAAATATAATAATTCAGATTTGACATAAATTATATCGAGTTTTGAAACTGGACTTGATCCTCATCTGAATATTAATCAATCTGAGAAAAAAATTTAAAAAATCGGATCGATCCAAATCAAGACACTCAGAACTTTCAATCCAGTGCATCCATAGTTTTATAGAATCAGTACAGGTTTTGGCCTCATAATGTTTTTGCCAAATGCAACCATATATTTCCTAGCTTATTCCGCGATACTGGTAAAGGGAATGAAGAGTTTTGAGGAATACTAATGTAATATATTTTTCTATTATCACAAGATATAAATCTCTCTAAGGCTAGGGGTAGAGCCAAGATCTTAATTCAAGAGGTACAAAATTATTCATTAATTTATATAGTTATTCATATTAATTATAATTAATATAAAATATAAGATCATTTTTTTAAGATAAATGATAAATAAGAAAAAAATGAAAAGAGTAAAGTGAACATCAAAGAAAAAATAAAAAAAATGAAGAGATAAGAAGGATGAAATCAAAATTCTTTTAATCCTTGTATCACAATATTTTCATCTAGTCAATAGTAAGTACATATGAAAATAAATTGTTATTGTAAAAATTTATTATATCTAGGGAGCGCCAGTGCACCTTATTAGACCCCTTGGCGCTGGTTTTCATTTAAGAGAAAAAAATAAAAGTTTTAAAACTATCCGTCCACTTGAATAAGTTTGTTCTTTTTAACCTTTGTTCGCGAGCGACTCACGAGTCCACTTGAATTTCGAACTAAACATTTTTACTTGACTTATTTATGTTTTTCGGAAACGTAGTATTCATGTATTTTAAATTAGTGGCCCAAATCGAAACAATTATTTTGATAAATTAAAGATATTATGACTTAGCATAATATGATTTGGGCCATCCATCCAAGATTTGGCGACACCACACTGTTGTTTCTTTTCTTTCTCCTTCGTGCTATAAAATGAAGTATGGCATAACGTCAAATTTCCTAAATGTAACAAAACCCCATTTTTTCGGCAAATTATGGGCCCATGAGCGTGTTGAGTTCTTCTGGACATAAATGATTTATAAATGGTGGAGGCCCATATGAGCCCAACTCTTGAAATGGCTTTAGTTTTTGGACATAAATAGTAGTGTTATTTTAGTATTTTGAACATAGACCGGCTACCATTACCATTTTGAGAAAGTCTCAAACTTGGCCTTCAGATGACTGGATCTTAGTAGTTTGGAGCTCCTTCAAAATCAAAATTTCCTCTTTATTTGATTTTTATTTATGGGGGATTTGACCTAATGAGAAATAACTCGTTAATCAGTTCTTACTGACTTGGAAAAGAACTTTGATTAATTATAAGAAATTCACACAGATCCACAATTATGAAGGAAAACATTCAAGAAAAAAAAAACTTTTAGAATTGGATGGGAGCTCCCACCTCCTTATGTATTCAAATTGAGCGCTGAGGAACAAAGTTATCAAAATCTATTTTAAGATATTCTGTATTTAACCCTCTGCCAATTTTATGATCTTTCTATTTAACCTTCTATTGATCTTTATGATATTTATAATTATTTTTACAAAATCTTATTATTATTTTTTTATTGTTGATTTTGCAACTCTTTACGTTCTTAAGTAAAATTCTAATCTTAACAATCTTGTTGCACTTAACTTTTAGAGACGGACTAACTGAAGTTTGGGGACTTCACCTTGGAATCTTCAAATGTATTGACCTTTTGCAAATCAAGAGTATAATGGACTTTTTTCTCCTTTTGAACACTAATGTTTAGCACATTTTTGCTAAACGAAGAACAATAGAATTTTGGCCAAATTTGGGTAGGAGAGTGCATTATTAATTTTTTTATTTAGTTAGAGGTGAAAGGAGGAAAAAGACTAAGAAAAGAAAATGAATGATTTAATGGTTGCACTTTTTAATGAAGAAGAATATTTCATTTTATTCTCTCTAATAGTCCAATTTTCTTTTGACGTTAAAATAGAATGTAAAGAAAAGAAAAAAATATATTTATTCTATTTTAACTTTATATAGTAAACATAAAATGCATCCATATAAAATAGGTCTAGTACAATATACCTTAATAATTATAGTTTCAAATGATGAAAATATGTGCTCGTGTCAGTCAACTCTTGTTTGACCGTGCTCGTGCCCTACCAAAATTGGCATCCGGGCGTCTCGGCCCAAATTCGATCATATCTCGATCGTGCCATATCAGATTGAATCAAGTCGGACCACTATTATATTATTAATTATTTTTTAAAAATTCCAATTATATATACAATAATTTTTATACTTCATATAATATGGTATTTAATATAATCATATCATAAATATGTATATTAGTAACTGAATAATAATGTATGATATTATTATATTAATAAGTAATATACATTATGTAGGAAGATGCATTAAAATATATTTATTATATAGGTAAATTCAAAAAATATGTTAGGGGAGGAATTTGAACATGAGTTAAAAAATATGTGAGTATCTTCATTACAAAAGTTCTTTTAAATAATTTATATCTATTGAAAATATTTATTTTTTTTATCCAAACAACCCGAAGGGGCAGCCCGACCTAGCCCGGGGCGCGGGGGGGGTGCTTGGCTGGCTAGTCCGGTCAAGTGTCCATCACTAGTTACTCTACAACTTTACATATACTAGAGTTATTTCTAATAGGGTTCATATAGTAACATATGCTAGTGAATCATTCATCACTAAAAAAGTATTCATACAATAGAAAAAAAAGTCTTTAGTACACACAAAGATTAACCTGCATGAAAATACTGAGAAAATCAAAAGAGATCACTCTGGTCCATAATAAAAGATATTACAAACATTGTGGAAACAAGACTACACAAACGAACTACGAATGTTACATAACAAACCTTAATTTATATAAGTATTACAAGCAGTCATCATCATACGAGCAAATTCAGCGAAGTTCACCTGCCCGTCACCATCTATGTCAACTTCCTTAATCATCAGCAGTATATCTTCAAATGTCATCTTTTCCCCAAGAGTCATCATCATATGCATCAACTACAAGAGTCAAAATCAATTTACAAGTTGATCGATAAAACGATAAATGGAACACCGAAGACCTAGTCAACATACCTAGGAGTCGATCTAAATAAAAGGAAAACAACTAACGAAAAAATGACTGAAATTGTTGAAATGCTTTAGAATTTGACCGAAATTTTTTATTGAAATTTATAATTTAATTTATAGCATATTTAGTTAATATTGTAACTTCTATTTAGTTTGAATTTTTTATCCTAAATTTTTGAGATTTCCAATTGATTTAGGAGTTTAAAAATCAAAATATTATAAACAAGGGAGAGATGTAGGCTGTGTTTGGCTACCCAGCGTTTGGAGGCATTTTGCCTCCAAACGCTTGACAGCCCAGCGCTCCATGTGAGACATGAAACACTGGGAGGTAGCGAATCGAGACCCTGCCAACGCCTCCAAACACTTGACAGCCTGACATTCCATGTGAGACATGAAACGCTGGGAGGT
Source organism: Pontederia paniculata (assembly GCA_001647135.1). Lineage (NCBI taxonomy): Eukaryota > Viridiplantae > Streptophyta > Magnoliopsida > Commelinales > Pontederiaceae > Pontederia > Pontederia paniculata. The sequence goes on from LTAE01007540.1 coordinate 7,718, forward strand.
AGCGGGTCGAGACCCTGCCAAACACGGCCGTAATTGTTGGGCTTTAGTCCTATGAAAGACCCAACTAGATTTAAGTTAAAGTAAATCTGATCAACTTAGGTGTTTAAGTTAGAGTTGAATTATATCATCCCATTGATATAAATAAGACTTCTTTCTTCTTAGAGAGAGAAAAAAAAATGAGAAGAAAAAAATGAGACCGAGACATGAAGAGAAAATAGAAAGAGTTTATTTTTTTCTTAGTGTTTTTTTTTTCAGCTTTTAGATGCTATAGAAAAAAGATGAATTGATCTCTTGACGGTGAGGATAGTTGTGAAAAAGAGAGGACTTTTTTATACTGTGATTAGAAAGAATCACAATAATCAGGTCATATCAATGATGGATTTTTTTGGTGATAAATGACCTACTTAACTTAGTGGTTAGAGTATTGCTTTCATATGACGAGAGTCATTGTTTCAAATACAATAGTAGGTAGAATTTATTTGAGCATACTATGTGGAAAATCCCAATTCTGTGGACCTTTTGATACAATCAAATAGATTATCACTTATTTCAAGATTTTTTCAAAGGATATATGTTGATTTATACCTGTTGAATTATTATTTCGGATTTGGGTAAAATATGAAAATTTTTGTAATTCATTCTTAATATAGTAAAATTATTATGTGATTGTTCCGTGATTTTTATCTTTTTGTTGGAGATTTTTTCCATGTAAAACTTGGTATGTCTTTCGCCTAATATTATATTGACTTAAATTATTTAATTCATGCATAGGAACAAAGTGAGAATTTTGAACAGTAACCTCGAAAAGTATCAATTGACGACATACACTCTCATGGGCCAAATATAGAACTCAGTCAAATCATTGGGCAATACATAAGTGCATCATGCACTCATGTGTGCATGAGCGTTCACGCACGTAACCGCGAAGATGTTGTTGTAGCTTATTAGCACTTTATATTGGAATTGCAGTGCACTACTTAATATAATGGAGAAGTTTGTCTACATTCCTAAATGTGTTGAAGTCCAATAAAGCATTGAAAATCTGTCAAAACTTTAAACTCGATGAGCGAGCACGACCCATATGAACCTAGGGGCATACCCCATCTAAATTAGCATGCAAGCCAAATGGGTCGATCTGTATGAATCAACGAACATATCAAGTGGTATGCGTTCATTTAAATCTATAAGAGGGTTAGGCGGGCCAGACTAGCCAGGTCTATTTGAATATAGCAGACGGGACAAACGAGCGTTGTCTATTTGAATTTGCAGGCGTGCTAGACATGACACACCCATTTGAATATATGGACGAGCCAAGAAGACCATACTTATCAAAGTATATGAGCGAATCACATCCATTTGAATCTGTGCGCGAGATAGGTAGACTACACTAATTTGTATTTGTAGGTGAATGAGTCACATCCATCAAAATCTATAGGTGGGATAGTAGGCCATGTCCATCTAAAATTGCGAGCAGATCACGTGGGTCACGCCCATCCGAAGCTACAAAGGGGCTAGGCGTGGGTCACGCTCATCCATATTAATTTATGCCAAGTCAAATGGGCCATGACAATATAAATCTATGCTAGATCAAGCATAACATAGCTAAATGTATTTGTGGATGGGTGGACCATGTGGGTTGTGTTTATTCATTTTTTTTAGTGGAACAAATGTATATCGTTCATCTGAATCTACATGTGGACCACACACATCTGGATCCAAAGCTAGCAAATTACGAGGGATTTGTTATACACACACATCTTTTGAATACTATGTCATGCTAATCCAAATATGTCGACATAGGATGACAATTCTATTGTTTAGGAGACTTCAAGTCATAGAAATGATTTGTTAAAGTTTGATAGAGTTTTTATTGGTCTTTGAAATTTGATTGTAGCTTTTTTGGTTGGTACTTTATTTTTCATTTAGCTAGAATTATGTTTATATTTGAAATTTGAGATTTTCTAGTTGTTGTAGAATTTTAGAAACCAAAAGATTATAAACAAGGGATACATGTAATATCAAAAATATCCCCACCTAATCTTCTCAGAAAGAATCCCATATGGCTTTCGCCACTCATTTGTTGGCGAATCCGAGAGATGGTTTTGGAGATTGACGATGACCTCCCTTTGAGAAGTACGAGGGCATTCTATTTCTCTAAATTTGAATGAAATGCTATTGTTGCCTGAGGATGTAGCCAATTACATATAAACCTTAAAAGTCTGTGTTTTCTTCTATGCATGTGATTTTTTTTTATCTCGCCCGATATCCATAACAAAACATCTAGACTAGGGATTGCTCAAAAGAGTCAAAACATAGAAGGCTAGGAGAAGAAAATGTTGTTTGACAAGACCAAATTATCCAAATTCCTAAGACAATGGATCTTCGGTTGACACAGAAAGCAAACATATAAATGTTCTGAGTATTCAATTTAGACTAGTAATGTTTAAGTATACAATTGAGTATACAAATTGGAAGCAAAGATAAATTTTCAGACTTGTCCTAGAAAGTTATTAGATAACTTGCCTGATGTTGTCTCAGAGTAATATACTAACCAACACTTTTTATCATCAAGGTTTCAATTTCATATGACGCACTTCAAAATTTTATTTTATTTTTTATGACTACTTTGACTTGTACACGACCTATATTAGTTGTGGCATAAATAATGTACTGCATCATTTATATGCAAATTTACCTCAGATGCAGTGATGAAGCCGTTCTGATCTTTGTCAAAATGCTTGAAGACTTCTCTTATATATTCAATATCACTTTCCTGCCAAGGTAAAATCAAAAGCAACTCATGATACTTAATTTAAATGCACTGCAAGGAGCCAACTAGTAAACTGAAACGTTACACAGATAGCTGCATCAGAGTTTCTGCAATCACAAGTTCAATTAAGAGGAAGAGATTGGAATCTGTACCACTATTTTCCAAGCCAGAACGTTGGAGAATTCATCCAATTCTATGGTTCCATTTCCATTGGCATCAACCTCTCTGATCACGTCCCCCAACTCCTGATCAGTGATTTCCTGTCCTCCCAAGGGTCCGATAACAGTTCTAAGTTCTTCCGGCGTGATGCTTCCTGGTTACCAATTTCAGAACAAGGTTATAATATTAACATAAACAACATACTCAACTATATATCATTGTGATCATACATGTTAGATATAACAGACAAAAATCATACTGAGGAAATCTAAGGAAAAATGTAACAAAAATGAGTTGCTGTGCCCTTCTGCAAACTGTTCAAAATTCTCAAAAAAACACCACTACCAATTACTAGGCTCTTTATTATATCTATGCATTGGTAAGCATAAGTTCCAAACTAAACAGCAGAATCACAACTGCCGTCGTCAATTTGGCCAATCAAATGGAACCAAAGCAGTTCAAACCAAACAAACGCAGAGAACAACATTTCAGACGGCAAGAATATAACAAAGAAACAAAAAGATTCAATTTTTAGGATCTCTTATAAGCGACCTGGAAACTAAACAAAACTAACCGTCTCCGTTCCTATCAAAAAAGTAGAAGGCCTCTAGGATCTCGAACGATTGGGCGGCTCTGGGATCCATGGCCATGTGAGCAGCCGGCAGCGACTCGGCACTAAGCAGCTAAGAGCAGCAGAGAAGGGGAAGTTGAAGAGACTACTCTCTCCAACTTTTTATAGTGCACGGCCAGAAAGAATCTAATGTACTTTCGTAGATTGAGGAACAGAGATACCCACAAACAAGCGAAAGACTTCATGGCGAGTTGGACCATGACTTTTGTGTCAGGTCGGCAGCTTGGCGGCTCTCCCTCTAGGAGTGTATACTTTTTAATTTTTATATTGAGTTTAAAAGGATGACTTTTTTTTTTTCGAGCTTCGGAGTCGTCAATTTGACTATTGCAATATCAATCGACTCTGAATTAATCATGTGCTAGTAATCTTGGACATTAAGAGTTCCAAACGGGTAAAAAAAGGATGAATGTTAAAATTATTAATATTTGATTAATTTAGTTCAGAAGAATAGAGGGAAGACTTGAAGAAAGTATTGATGAGAGGCTTTAATTCAGGATTATTAATTTTTCGTCTCTTAACCTCGAACCTCAAAGACCGTGTTATTATTCGAGTCAACTCTCGTATATATATATATAATATAGACAATTTTCTTGGTAGCTTCTCAGGAACTGTTTCAAGTAGTTGTCTCAATCGCATCCCTCAAGGATGGAAAGTACTACATAAGTACATATAGACTTTTGTGGCACATTATGTGGGTATATTCTCATAATTGTTCCATGTTATATGCATCTTTTATTAAAATATTGTTAAAAGTTAGAATGTTATAATATAAAATCAAACATTCAAAGGTCAATCATCTGCAAATTGATACAGGTGTCCTCATCGTACTTTCACTCTAGCTTCGATCAACTTGCTGGAAAAATCTATATTACACATTTAAGAAAATATATAACTGTTTTTATAGTAAAAAAAAACATTACTAAAAAATAAAAATGCATAAGAAGAAGAGTTTAAAGTCAGGAGAGACTGAAAAGAATGAAGACACGAATCAAATAAATAGGAACGAAATATAAAAACAGAGTTAATTTGATGGGTGATTGTTCAACAAATGTAATTGCTTGGCAATTGCTTCATCTGCTCATTAGATGCTAAAGAAATATTAAGTTATTAACATAAACATTCATTAACTAGGGTTCTCAACTGATGATACATTTGACCATCCCATAATTGATGCTGTCATTTGATTTCTAACACTTGGTTTGAAACTAATGACACGTTTGAAGTGGACTCTTTCAGAAATGGCTTGAATCAAACGCTAAAGAGAACATGAGTCTCCATCGTCGAAAGTTGAAGCCCTTGTGTTACAATGAACAACTCACATAAAAGAAAGAGAGGCATCAGCATCATTAAGTAATAATATAGATTCTATTTATTCTGTTTCCTCAAAATGTAACATCCTAACAATTGATACCAATCCAGAACGAAGGAAAAAGAAAGGAACTATATATACAAATGGAGAACATACTCATTATTGAAACATCATAAATGGACGAATTGTAAATTGAGAAACCACAAAGGCAAATGAAGAAACATCATAAATTGACGAGTACTACCCCGCAATGAGCAATGCAAAGAGCCGAGTGTTAACTATGGTGTCTCCAGTGGCTTGACAACTGCACGTAGCTGCACGGAGTTTTGAAAGCAATGTTGAAAGCCAAAGTGAGGATGCCTCTCATACCACGTTTCCTGCTGCTCATGAGTGTCCCAGTGCTCCCCGCTGCTGCTCTTGCCATACTTATGCACCCATCCTGTAGCATTGTGCTGCTCCCCCCATGTCCGGTTCCAACGTTCCCCGTGCTTTCCTTCCCACCAAGTCTCGCCCTGCTTTACTCCGTGGCTGTATGAATCAAAGTGTTCATCCCATTTGTCTCCCCATTTTGACCAGCCATCACCTTCTGACCTCTCGGCCCATTTATCAGTGTATTTCATGCTACCGCCCTTTCCATCGTACTTCTCTCCCCACCTGTGGAGGGATGCGTAATGTTATGAAAAGAAAATTCCTTGATTGAATGATATGAAGGTTTGCTTGTTAATGATCTACATGACTGTAAATATTGGCTTCATATGCTATCAAGAGCATATGAAAGAACGGAAAATCATTTCAAACTAGAAGTTAATTAAATCAACCTACTCAAAATCATAAACAGTCATATATATATATATATATATACATATATATATTGAACATCATGAAAGTAGTTTATTGGGAAGGGACATCAACACACTGATAAGAAAAGATATATCCTCTTCCCAAAAGAAAAGAGGCAAGTCCTTTAGGGAAGTTTGCGTTAAGATACGTGAACTCTGAAAACATGGCACACCGGCATGATGAATTTGAAAGACATTTCACTAGCATTCAATATGATTAGCAAAAGTGTATCACTATATATACCTTTCTTCTTTCTAATATGTTTTTCTAATGATTAGAAAGATGGTTCAAACATGAACTGAGAAAATAAGCAATAGCTATAGCATCACTAAAAAAGTCATAGCAAAGGTATTCTTCAGAAACCACTATGAATGCGATGAGCTGACCATAGTTACTGCCATTTGGATCCATTGATTATTGTAGAGTATTCATACCTTTCATGCCATATATGAGCATGACCAGCCTCCAATGGCGTTGATGGGTCTATGGAACACCATTTGTGGGCCCATTTTTCAGCTTGGCCAGAAGCATCATAGCGTTCCAACCATTGTTCTTGCCATTCATTTCCATCACCATTTTTTCCCCACTTATCTGCAGTTTTCTCCATATGGACTAGCCCACTTCTGAGGTCCTGAAATAGTTGAAACCATATATCAAAGATTATTATACTTCTACGTGATGTCTCCATCTAAGTTTGCTTCATGGTTATAAAAAGTTAAAACCAGAACGAACTCTAGCTGACTTGAATTTTCTATTTCCATCCAGTAATCATGATTGCTCTGCCTTTGAATTATGGTCATCTACCACTTTGGAAATAAATTAAGGAAATAACCAGTAGTATTGATATTCAGAGAATATGGAAAAGGCAAAAGTTTCAAAACAATTTAACAGTGAACCTAAAACAAAACTAAACCAAAAACATAGTCTTTACTTTGTTGAATGAACCAAATTATACCTGCCACATAGATTCTATCCAATGTTCACGCCAAACATTCCCATATGCATCACGTCCAGATTTCTCCGAACCAAGTTCTTTATAATCAAACTGATCAGCAGCCTCCCAGAACTTATCTTCCCATTCGACAGTTCCATCTGCAGAAACTCCACGAGTTAATGTCCACCTGCAGACAACCCCATCTGGTCTTTGTTCAATACCAGTCTCTCTCCAAAACTTCGAACCATCTGGGTTTGATCCATGCGCTGATGCTTCCTCAATCTTATCTAATACTTCGGCAGCTTCTGCTGCATGCCTTAGAAACTGTTCGTTAAGTTTATTTTCATCTGCTGCAGTACGTAAATCTGAAGTGGCCTTTGTTTTCACTTTGTCATCCTCCACAACTGACTGAAATGATGGAAGAGGAGGGCCATGATTGTCCTCAAACAATGAGCTCTCTAGGGGAATTGCCAAAAACTCTATAGACCTTTCCTTTTCCATCAACTGCGTTGATGGGTATGCACTTAAACTTGACTTTAGCTTTGGCTCTGCCAAAAGGTTGCCTCCATTGTCTTTCGCACTATCTGATGGTGGTGACCATGACCAAAAATCTGGCCCTGGAGAACCCCCTCCATAAGAATCTGATTGATACAAAAGCTGGGATCCTGGTGAGAAATAATGTATTAGGAGTTAAAAGTGAAAGCCGCAGTATGTAATAAAGTTAATCACCATCCTGAAGCATATTCTCCGGATTAATGGAAAACAATTTAAACAATGATGAATGCTGAAACAATAGGGAAAATCAGTCTGATAAGCAAGCATATTATAGCAGTAGCAAGAAGAAGCAGATGCTCATCAATCATAGTTCAGATGGGAATCCTGAAATTTGGAGTATCACTAACAACAGAATGAGATTATATGAATGATATGTACAATAATAACAGTAAATAGTACATTAGCTCACAACAGGTGAATAGGTATACATGTAACACTTAAAGTGGTAAAAGAACTCATCGGATTTCATAATCATACTCAACTTCCTAGAATTATACTACCATATTTTCTCAGATTATTACAAACTTCTTCCCGACCTGATAACACGATGCAAAAGAACCATTCAGAATATTACTAGCCACATGAACCTCAAGTTAGAAGATCTTCAGTAACAGCAGAAAGGAGATAAATTTTTTAAAGCTTCAGGAGTCGTATGAATTGTTTCTTTTATGGATGCAACGGCCATAAACTACATGTTTCTAGTTCTTGCATGTAAAAATCTCTTCTTTTTCTAGTCTACACTGCTCATGCCATCATATAATCTCTAGTACTTGTTCCTGCCAAGTGACTACACTACAACGAAGACACACTCACAAACTTCTTTTTTAAGCATAAAAGGGCGCATCGCGCATTTTTACATACCCTGCTGCGGCGAAGCAACTTTGTCCGCGCCCTTCACTTCCGACGGCTCGAGGCCCTCCGATACAGCACGAACTGTCGCGGCCACCGGCTTCTTGGACGGAGGTGGAGGGGACTCCTTGATGAGCGCGCGGGCGGCCGCGATCGCCGCAGCGGCGCGGTCGATCACTTGGAGCCTTTGGATACGGTCCCTCTCTTCTCTGGGCACCTGGAGAAGCTCATTGAAGCGTTCCGTCTTCGCCTCCAGCGACGGCGACTCTTCTCGGCCCTCGCCGTCGCGGCGTTCGGTGATCCTGCGGAACTCCTGCGATTGGCGCTCTCTGTCCACCGCCTTCCTCCACATATCAAGGTAGGAGTCGTCATTGGAGGAGGAGGAAGCACGGATGAGACGGGAGTGCCTTGGCCTGATGCTGCTCCGCGGCGGTGGGAAGACGGAGCTGGAGCTCCGCAGGTGAGAACGCAGGGCCGGGCAAAAGTGCCCTGCCATCGTTGTGGAGAGAGAGAGAGAGAGAGAGAGAGAGAGAGAGAGGAGAGAGAGATTGGTTGGGGGCGAAAAGTGGAACAGTGAAACGGAGGTCTACTGAGTGGTGACGTTTGTAATTAGTATATAAATAAAATGGCCTCTCTCGTGATACACAACTGTTCATTTATTTATCTATTTTTCTATTATGTTTGTTTCCACTTTTCTCGTGGTCGAAATTTTAGGAACTTATATTTTATCTCTTTTTTCTTTTCGATTTTGTCGATACTTTCTTCAAAGATGAATAATGCTTTGGAAATTGATAAAGGTTCTGGAGAAATCCAAATGCCACCATCGGGTGGGTTGTTACCAGGCTTATTTTAGGAATTATCACATAAATAAATAATATTAAGTTTCAATCGTCCATGAGATGAGAACTGTGATCCGATTCAATAGTGTGCTTTTTGATACGTGGACTGAAGACCTCCAACTGTATGTATATGTGGCAAAGTAAAGAAAAAGTTGCACCCGGAAGCATATATGGATATATGGTTCTGGTTGAAGCAACAAAAGAACTGATGAGAGTGACTACTTCAGAACTGACGAGAGCATGGATATGTGGTTCTGGTTCAAGAAAGACCGATTGAACCGTTAAATCGCAACAACACGAGGAACCGATGTATAAGGAAACAAAGCTGACGGCAAAATGATATAAATATTTAATTTTCATTTCTTTCGTTAACAAGCACAACAAGAGGCGTAATGTGCTAAAGAAATATAACAGTATCTTAACTGCTCAACAAATTCAGGTAGCATAAGTGACACAGTGACTTGAGTACAAAAAAAAATAAATATTTTATTTTCATCTCATTTGTTAACAAGCACAAGGAGCCTAATGTGCTAAAAATATGTGATATCTCAACAAGAAACTCCTCAACAAATTCAAGTTGGAGAGGAATACAGGAAGTAACAGTGACCTGTAGAGTACAGTAAATGCATCAGGTGTTGGTTGGCTTAACTCGCTGAGCTATCCATCCCAAGCCATCGTACAAACCATCCCCTGTGAGAGCACTACATGCCTGTATATGCCAGTCGTGGTTCTTGATGTTGTGGAGAGACATGGCATCCGTTATCTCAGCGGGCGACATGGCGTCCTTCAGGTCCTGCTTGTTGGCAAAGACAAGCACCACCGAGTGCTCAAGGTCCCCATGCTGGAGTAGCCGGAACAACTCGTCCTTCATAATAGATATCCTCGTTCGATCAGTGCTATCTATCACAACAATAACAGCATGAGTTCCTCGAAAGTATGTAGCCCACGAGCTTCTCAGCCTTTCTTGTCCTCCAAGATCCCACACCTATTTCATGCATAAAACCACCAGTTCATCCTTCAGCACTAAACAACAGATTTTAGGGTAAAATGATAGCAACAAATTTTATAGCTATTTCAACACTATAAACAATACAATATAGCTCAGTAAGGAAGCATCTTGGTCATATCCAAATAGAGAATAGAATGATCAACAGTATACTGGACTTATCTATTGTAAATAATATGCAAAAGAGCGTTCGGATGGGCAGTTCATATTCAGTTAAGTAACAATATTAGATATCACTACAAAGGTCCTGATAGAATATAAAGCAAAATGACAGCCTTCCTTTTGTCATCTCTTGGGTTATCCATATTTTGATGAAGTTGTTTGCAATTATATAAACAGCCCCTAATGTTTTTACCTGGTTGAACAATAAAATTAGCATGAAAAACAACTTTTGCCATATCCTTATTCAGTTTATGCACCACAAATGTAGTTTAGTATAACTAACCCTTCCTTATCAAACCCTATTCGCAGTCAGAACTCGGAACCTACCAGCTGCTGTGTTGGGAATGAAATATATCATTGACTAGAAGATTACATGCTTAAATTCTTAAAGATGATTTGGTGTCATGGACATTAAAAACTTCAATACCTTAGCGGAAAAAATGTTAATCAAGAGAAATCAATTGTGATGGTTAATCAACATAACTTTATGCCAGATTTCATAAGTTCTTGTATGATGGTATAGCTACCATTCTCTCCTTTCAAATAATAAACTTGAAAGCTGATTTATAGCAGAAATTATCATTAGTACCATAAAAAATTATTCTCAAGATGCATCAAAACAAATAGTTGTTCCCTAGGATGAATGATTCGGTCAAGAACCTGTAAAATGCAACATCCAGAAGCCATGTGGCAAGACTGCTATGGTTTTAAGCCTCACACTTGGAGAGGATTAATTTTCTTGGACAATTGGAAATATCATAATAACAGTGACTTAGAGCTTCAACCCGCCTAGTTCATTATCTGCAGACCCCTGTTTAACTCAGTCGAGATAACAATCACATAACTGAACTCGAGAGCCCAAGTCATAAAATCAACCAAACTGGTTTTAGAACAAAACATAAATTTAACCAATAATTTTAGGTGGTTGAATAAGATAACAGTATCCAAGTATAATAATAAAGGTTTACAGAGGTAAAATGAGGGTCAAGTTACCAGAACTTAAGATTAGGTTCCAACTAAGCTACTCTCTTTTTCCCTTATTAAGCTATTCAGGTCAATATAGGAGGTTATCTAACCCCGGAAAATGAATGTTTCCTAGGCTAATATAAAAAATCTTTGAATAACACAAAAGGCTGACACATAAAAAAGCTGGCATAAGTAGTTCAAACCAAACACAGATACTCTATCAATATAAGCTACTCTATCAAAGCACATTTCTGTGGAAATACCGTTAAAGACAAAACAGTTATCAGCAAGAATACCACTCAAGAAGAACCATAAATTCTCACCCTTGTTTAACAAAACAATCACTTTCATTTTGAGGGTGAACAAAGGTAATCACTAATGGATGCAAAATGTCCCGACGCAAAATAAGTATCAACGTAATGCATTGATGAATACCACTTTAAGTTTGCAGCTCTTCCTAAATGGCTTTTTTTTCATCTTTATTTATGAAACCTAAGCATTACTTAGTTTTCAAATCCACATGAAAGTGTCCAAATAAATATAATTCACAATCAACACACTTGAAAAATCAAAGTGACAAACATAAATTCTTTATCTGATTGCATTCTTGTTACATCAATAATTTGCATTCCAAGCCCATGCTCACTTCTTGTAGGGAGAAACCAAGACCCTGAATGACAATTGTTCCCAACTTCAATGTAAGACACTTTTGATAAAAACTTTATCCCCTTTTGACTAAGATTTTAGGATGCTCTTTCATGATAAAGATATTAAAACCACTCTTCTGCATCTCTTTTAATTCCTTCTGATAAAAATATATACCAAATTCTTCAACAACCATGTAAATTAGCTCCTACTTCAACCTATCTAACAATATATCAGAATATCCAAGGCATTTAGGATGTTCTTCCAGTATAAAGACTTTTTTGATAAATTCTAGTATAAAAATACTAAAGCTAGTCTATCCTTCAAACACCTTCTGATAAATCCGCAAATATACCAAATTCTTCAACATGTAAACTAGCTCGTTACTTCACCCAATTGAAGTAGAAAGGATGACAGGACTATGGGAGACTGGAGCAGCTAAGAGGTGCTTTCTTTGCGTTAGAAATCACTTCACCCAATTTCAAGCAACCTATTGATACTATTCTAGAATATCCAACAGTAGATAGGACACCTTAAAATCACACACCTATAAAGTCCTCCAAAAATGTTTCAAAAGACAACTTCTAAATTAAGCTACTATTTCAAGCTCTAATAAGCACAAAAGATTAAGTTTCATATTTTCCATTTACATCTGTTAATCAGTAAGCTTGGATCCTGATTCCATAACTCTTTTTGTCTATGCTTATATCTTAACTACCGTGTCAATTACGAAATAACATCTAAAAAGTAAAAGAACAAGATTTTTTCTGGACTGGAAACTAGAACAAAATTAGGGCATTGGTCTTAAATTAAGTAAGACTAGTTTCAATGTTATGTTCATTTGTTAAGGAATTTCTTCTATAAGTTTCTCGGCATAACTGACTTAACACTGAGACATCACTTACTACATCAACAGAATACCTTCGGTTTATCAAAGAACACTCAACTCATAGAATAGTCAACAATTATCCATCCAAGATATCACCAAATTTGAGTAGCCAAATGATTGCGAGAATCCACAAGATACTAAAAGTCGCCATGGTACTGACCTCGAAGCGAATGTTCTTATACACGACTTCCTCCACGTTGCTCCCGATGGTGGGGTTCGTGTTCACGACCTCCCCAAGGTGCAACTTATACAACGTCGTCGTCTTCCCTGCATTGTCTAACCCGACGACCACGATCTTGTACTCCTTAGCGGGAAACATCATGAACCAGAACCGCGACACGAACGCCCCCATCTCCTATCCTGTTCTCTCCTAAACGTTTGGCCTCAAATCCAAGCACGAATTTAGCAAACATAAGCAATTTAAACACCAAAACCCGCATCAGAATCAAAATTTCAATCGATGTAAAGATGAAATCTTTGAGAACCCCATAGATCCGTTGAAGTGAAAACCGAGAAAGAAAGAAAGAATTGGTCGACGCAAGGGATTACAGAGTAGGAAATCTTCACACAGAGAGTTGCACATATGCAGGCCAACTGGATCTTACCTGAAGGCGACGAGGCCAACCGATCAATAGGAGCTCGATTTGGGGGAGGAGGTCCTCTGTTTCTTGTCGTGGAATTGAGATCGAGGGATTGGGAAAGAAACAACGAATAAAATCCTAAATTAGTCTCATGGAAGAAAAAAAAAGAGACAACTCGATTAGTGTTGCTTTTGTCGTTTATTGTACGGTAGACGGCGGAGTGTGCCAGCGTGGCACGAACACGTGGATCTCCATTTGAATTGGCGATCTACCCGGGATTACAGAGACGCTAATAGGAAGCGTTCTGTCTTCGCCTCCAGCGACGGCGACTCTTGTCGGCCCTCGCCGTCGCGGCGTTCCGTGATCCTGCGGAACTCCTGCGACCGGCGTTCTCGATTCCACATATCAAGGTAGGAGTCGTCATTGGAGGAGGGGGAAGCGGAGGAGGAAGCACGGATGAGAAGGGAGTGTGTAACGCCCCCGAATAGTCACTTTAATCATTATTTTTTCTATTAAAGTGAGAATTCGGGCGCACTACGACGCTCGATGTATAATTAATCATATATATCAATATACCATCTAACGACGAAAGCAATTTAAAATATAATACGTAATCATCTATAAATTAAGTAAATATAATCTAGCAACAGAAATTACTATATAAAATATAAAACATAAATCACTCATAAAGGTCTCAATATCCAAGTATATACCAGTGATCCATGATGAACCTCAATATAGAAATCGCATAATATATCAATTGTCTAACATAAAACTCATACCATAAATTCAAAGGCTATATAGTCATGACAACGTGACTCGATAACATAATCATAAGATAAAAAAACTTGATACATCCTAACATGTACAATCATCTGTCATGAGCAAGCCGCCACCAAAGGTCATTCTGGATCATTTGTACGGATCCAGAGTACAGAGAAGAATCTCCCGATTAGAGTATGTAGAGTACGACGTCATTTTGCGAGGGACAGCAAAATCAAGCATGCAATATAAATATGACAATTTATCATAAGGTTCAATGTAAAACAATTCATTTAATGATCATACTCAATTAAATATTAACAAATATTCATATTTCCAATCCAATATCAATAGTGGCAAGGTCATTAGTAACATTATCGTATACTATTATCCAATTATTAATCTGATTCAATCTTATCAATCGCGATATCAAAATAGGCATGAAATTAATAGCATCATCATACATTAATGCTCATTTCCATATAATTCAATGCAATCAATAAATTCATGCCCAATTTGATTATTATTTTTTTAAAATATATGTTCAATGATTTAATATATAATTCAATCATCAATCAAGTTATGGGGTTAATATTCCATCTTGTCGAAGCTGGCATGTACCTCGTGTGACGACCCATCCCGACATTAGTCGACCGTTAGCCGTCACGAGGGGTAAAATAGACATAACACTATATAGAGTTCAAATAATTGAACGTTGCGGAAACATGATAAGGAGAAATATTCTAACTCTTGAATTTGCCAAAAATTTCGGCAGCATCTCGACGTAAAATGGATAAGTGGCAAAAATGCTCATGTATACAACAGTTTATATAACTGGATATAAACATAAAAGGGAATAACTATCCATCAAATGAAATGTCTGTGATCACAGGAGCACGATGGCTCAGCAACAGTATACGAATATGAGGAACAC
>LTAE01007541.1:0-12805 GCA_001647135.1 Pontederia paniculata
TATATATATATATATATATATATATATATATCATAACATCTTTTTGCCAATGCAAGTGTAACACCTTCAGAATCACACTCTGCCACGTGGCTACGACATCTATGCTATGCATTGACTATATGATTGACTCTTTAATCATTCAACAAGAATTTAGAATTATCAAAACTTATAAATTCTTTTATAAAATGTGAAAGTCAATAAACATAAAATGTCTCCAAACTAAACATTATCCATGTGTGCCTACAACCCAATAGAAGACTAAAATAGGAAGACTAGACTAAGACTATCGTCATTCATGTGCAAACAACATCATCACCAGTGAGCAGCACACCACTATAGACTAGTCATCTGCAAGATCAAATACAAGGGGAAAGAAAATCCTTCATGAGCTATAACGCTCAGTATGTAAGGCAAACCAATAGACATAAAGCATGATAGAATTGATAATGTATAGATCAAGACTATATAAATTAAAAGCATAGTCTAATAATAATAATCAATGAGCAATATCACATGCTATCTTATGGGGCTAAATACTTGAGATCAATGCAATTATTTCCTTTTAAGCAATACTAAATACTATGCTTTGAATAAATAAATGATATACTTTGAATCAATAAATCAATGCTATGCTCTGGATAAATAAATCAACAAATCAATGCTATAATCTGGATAAATAGATCAATACGATACAATGCTCTAATCGACATTCAATGCTCTGAATGAATGTTCTTAATCTTTGACATATTCCATTAGTGACTTTAGGTAACTTTGAATTAGGCTCATGAGCACTTAGGAGGTTCACCAATAGAGATCAGTGGTGGTGCACAAACCACGACAGGGGGCCATGATGTGGTGTGTCTAGTGATTAATCAGAATCAGGTTCAAATACATGTATTCAAGCAAAGTTTTGACAGTGTAAATGCAAGATAGTGATAACATTAGATAATTAATTTTAAAATTCCTAGAACAACAACTACGAATGTTGCAAGTATACAACTGATTGTGTCTAGTACTTAGAATATCGAATACATAGGGAGGCAAAAATAATTACCAGAAATTAATCACTCGAGACTAGTGAAAATGAGAATAACTATCTAAAAGAAACTAAAATGCCGATTAACTAATTTTTAGGATTTTTGAATGATTGCATAAATGATCTAAGATAATGAAAACTAAACAGATCATGACTACGCAAGTACGAGATACAACAGAGATGTGAAGAAACTTTAGAGTTAGCAGGCTTCAGGGATGTTGGATTGGATTGTCATTTACATGCATGGTTTGTATACTAAATCAAGTTTTGGTGAAGAGGAATCCTGTATTCCTTTTCAAGGAATTCTCAATCTCGATTTCCCCGTAGTCACGCAGTGGAGATCAAGAAGGAGATTATTCGAAACCTAGTCTAGGTGTGTACAGGGTTGATGGTCTTTCGGCATACAACCCTGCATCACAGGTCTGCATAACTTGTGATGGAGCGTGCCACCAAACTATGTGAGAGTGAGATGTGATGGGCAGTCCTCCAAATGCTCTAACAGGAAAACTAGGAAGATTGGTCCTCGTGGATGCAACATTGTGAATCGCCCTGTAGTAGTACCTAATGCACTCAACGAAAAAATAAATTGCAACCACTCACTTCAGCGGACGGCTCCAGTCAAGGATGCATCGTCCGACGAGAGGGAGTGTAGACAAGAAAAAAGATTGAATCAAGGGTCAATCACATCCGATCACAAGATAAACAAAACTCCTCACAACATTCGATTAGAAAACAAAATCAAATGATGGGTTCATATAACGAAAACTAGAAATAGTTCAAAGACGTTTCAAACCGAGATAGAAATTCAAATCCTTCATCCTTTACTTCTACCTCTAGATAATCCTACTTAGTTAAAGATCATGTTCATCAAAATACATGAATAAAGGTTAGAAAAGCTCATGTTCTTCACCATGCACTGTTGCTCGTCAATGGTGTCGTCTCTACGTTCCTTTGGCGATGGAGAAGGGATGATCCCGCACGTCGGCTCTCTAAATATTTGCTAGAATGCTAGATATATCTTTTTCTTCCTTTTGATTTGTTCTTCTTTTACCCATTGCCTTCATTCAACATGTGGCATCTCTTTTCAGCCTCGTACTATCCTTCTGATTCTTCTATTATGTCCTTGCCAAATATGGGTTGTAAAAGATTCTTTTCTATTTTGGTTTTTCGTCGTTAGGCAATCTCTCGGGTAGAGTCGTGATGCTTCATGATGCGAGGGTGTGAAAGCTACTTTTTTTTTGAAGTTCCTGAAATGAAGGCATAAAACAACATCATTTGGTTCTATGGTGTGTGTTTGCTACAAAAGTGAGAACTTAGCATGGAATGGGGCCCAAGTACAACACAACAACATGAAAATAGTTCGGATCATAACTATAAATAACCTAATATTAAACACTTGATGCATCGCATCAACCCACAAAGGAAAGGATGCTTGAGAAATCTTTTCTGTTGCAAGGTGGGAGAAATCTAGGCAATAGGAACTAAGTAGCAACTTATCTACCAGTCCTCTAACAATGTAATGATATAAGTTGATTCCTAATCTATGCAATGCATGGGGAGCTAATCTTATTATTTATCTTATTCAAACCCTTTCTTTTTCCAATAATAATTCTTATAATCATTATAAGGAATTCTAAAGTTTTCACTGCAATATAAATCAATTATTATCAATACCAGTCTCGCAGACATGGGTTTTGTCTGATTTGAACACGGGTTGTGTTCTGTCATGACGCGGGTTGTGTTCTATCTGGCGCGGGCTATGTTCTATCATGACACGACATGTGTTAGTATGTAACACGGGTCGTGTTAGTATGTAATTTGGGCTATGTTAGTATGTAATGCGGCTCGTGTTAGTATGTAATGCGAGTCACATTATATGTAACATGGGTCATTATCTATCAATGCGATGACAAGCTGACAATACTTCCACCTATGACGTGGGCCGTGTCAGGGATCATGTGGGCCGCGTCTGAGAGGATGCAGTATGTGTTTCAGGGAAACTAGGATTTTACTTTATGGATGCGGATTGTGTCTGAGTTGGCCGCAGGATGTGTTTGAGTTGGAGGACGGGTCATGTCTGACCGCTCAGGCCGCACCATTTTCACTTTCCAATGATTTAATCTATGTTAATTATACATAATTTTGCATGCTAATAAATTCAAATTTAATATATATTTTAAAAATCATTAGGGACTATAAGATTTGCATTATTCTAATCTAGAGACCAATCCTAACATGCATAATTCAATCAAACTTTACATCTAAAGGGTTGTTCTTCGTTCTCTAATTTTGTTCGTCTTGATCCTTGTTTCCACGAGCTCCATGTTGTCCTTGATTGTCTTCACGTTCTCCTAACAGGATATTGATCTAACCTAGATGAGAGGGAGAGAGAAGGAGAGAGAAAACCTTAAGAGAGAGAAATAATTTCTTACCTTTGCACCTGGTGGGGAGAGAAGAGAGGAGAGGGAAAGAGAGAGACTTCGGTGGATAGGGCATTGAGAAAAAGAATGAAAATAATGAGGGCTCTCTACTCCTATGGTCTACTTATAGGAGTGTTATTAGTGTTTTCTTAGTTTAACATTGATAAAACTCTATTATTTTTATTTAATTGTAAAATTAAAATATTATTATTTAATTACACCTCGGGTTGCCACCTGTCCGCCCCAACACGGGCCATGTTGAATATTAACACAGTCCGTGTTGGCCATGGTGTTACATTATAAACATCTAAAAAAAGAATTTGTCCTCAAATTCAGGATGTGGGTTGAGGCTTACCAAAAAGTGTTGGGAACTCCTTGCGCATTTGTGCCTCTAGTTCCCAAGATTTTTCGTCGTCCTAGTTTCGATTCCATGCCACTTTGGCCAATGCCACCTCGTTGTTACCTTGGCATTGAAGGCGACACTCTATCACTGGATGCTCTTCATAGGTGAGATCCTCCTTCAAGTTCGACTCCTCCATCCGTATCATGTTGGGTCACCATATTGATACTTCCTCAGCATGGAGATATGAAAGATATTTTGCAGATGCACATATTGTCAGTCTACGTGCTCATTCACCGATCAACTCCAGTACCTCGAAAGGACCTACATAACAAGGGTTAAGCTTACCTCTTTTGATGAACCTCATGACGCCCTTGGTTGGGGGCCGGGTCAGCATCACATTGTCTTCTACTTTGAAAATTTATTCTCGGTGTCCCTTGTCAGCATAGGTCTTCTGTGGACTTTGTGTATCTTTCATTCTTCTTCTAATTAAGTCGACTATGTCTTCATACTCTTGTACTACCTCAAGGACCAATAACTTCCGCTCAACTACCTCACTCCAACATGTCGGTGAACGACATGACCTTCCATAAAGGGCCTCGAAGGGACTGTGCCTATGTTGGAATTGTATTTGTTATTGCAGGAAAACTCTACCAATGGCAAGTGATCATCCCATCTTCCATGCCAGTCCAGTGCGCACATGCCCTAAGCATATCCTCCAGGGTCTGAATCATTCTCTCTGATTGCGCATCTATCAATTGGTGGAATGTTGTACTGTAGTTTAATATGGTTCCAAAAGAGCCTTGAAAACTCCTCCATAATATAGCTATGAATCTATAGTCTCTATTTGACACAATAGAGACTAGAATCTCATGCAGTCTGATGATCTCCCTAACATACACATCCATCAGACTCTCCATTGACTGCTTCCATTTGATAGGGAGGAAGTGTGCTGACTTGATTAGTCTATCTACAACTACTCAGATCACATCATGTCCTCTCTTTGTATTGGGTAGGCTAGTGACAAAGTCCATTGCTATTTGCTCCCACTTCCACTCCGAGATGCTATGGGGTTTGAGCATACCATAGGGCCTTCGGTGCTCTATCTTAACTAGCTGACATACTATGCATCTCACGACATACTCAACAATTTCTTTCTTCATGTTATTCCACCAGAAGATCCTTTTTCAGGTCCTTATACATCTTGGTACTTCTCGAGTGGATAGCGAACTCTGACTTGTGACACTCATCAAGTACTTCTCTTTTGAGTGCGGCATCATTGGGAACCCATAAACAACCTCTGTATCTTATTTCTCCATCCATAGACATGATGAGGTCCTTAGCCTCGTAGCTGCAACTCTTGATAATGTTCGTGTACTCTTGATTTGTAGCTTGGGCGTTGATGATTTTGTTCACCAGGTCCACTTGTACTCGATGAACCATCAGCATTGCACCACTCTTGTTGAGTCTCGGGTTCCACTGGATAATATCCTTCAGCTGACTCCACTTATGTACCCCTCATGTTGGCTAGCGCTTTGTCCCACTTCCTACTCAAGGCATCCACCATTGGGTTGGCCTTCCTTGGGTGGTATCCAATGATGAATTCGTAGTCATTTACGAACTAAATCCACCTACGTTGTTGCATATTGAGGTCCTTCTGTGAGAAAATATACTTTAGACTTTTATGATCAGTGAAAACCTCAAGGCCCTGTTTGGCAAGTATATTGAGGTTTTCCGGATTCCAGTAAATAGTTTGATTTGATAGATTAGTTCTAATCGTGTTTGGATGAACTAAAAATATTAAGTTCTACTAGTATTTGGATGAACCATATGAGAACCAAAAAATAGAATTAATTATAAATAAAATAATAAATTTATTTTGAAACATAAACAAATGTTTTCAAAATCTTAATAAATAATATAAAATTGATTTATATATATATATATATAAAATATTTGTTAAGCTTTTAAAAATAAATATTAATATATAAAAGTTAGTACAAAATTAAAATATAGCATTTAAAAATAAAATGTTAATAATTAAAACTAAAAAGTAAATATTATATAATATATAATATTTTTAAAAAAATAAGATTAAACGTTCGATAATTTTGAAATTATATTATTGAGTTAGTATAAAATTTAAACTTAAGTTTAAAATCAAACGTTGATAATTTAAACTAAAAAGTAAATATTATATAATAATATTTAAAATTTTGTTAAAGTTAAACTAAAAATAGTTTTAGAATTATATTATTGAGGTATATAAAATTGAAATTTAATATTTATAATTTAAATTAAAAGATAAATATAATATATAAAATATTTTGTTAATTTACATTAAAAATAATTTTCTTATTAAGTTAATATAGAATTAAAATTAAATATTTAAGTTTAAATGATTATAATATTAAAAATAGTTAAAATAGAATTAAAAAGGAAATGAAAAAAATAGTGAGAGGAGAGAAATAAAAAAAAGTAAAATAAAAAAATTGTCATGTCACGTCAAAGAAAAGATTGTAAAAAAAAATATTGCAAAAAAATGGCATGCAATGAAAGAACTGATAGGTTCCTAATGCAAGCAGGAACCTGGTAGCTAGAACCTCCATATCACGAGACCCCAGATTCTAGCCTTGGGGTTCCTTTTTGGGTTCTGTTAAACGTCACCTCATTTGGCAGAATACAGTGGGACTTGGCTAGAATCTAGTTAGGTTTTGGCCAGGATCCACTTGTCAAACAAGGTCCAAACATCTCGCCATAAAGGTAATTCCTCCATATCTTCAAGGTGAAAACCATCGCTACCAACTCTAAGTCATGTGTGGGATAGTTGACTTTGCTTTTTCAATTTTTGTGATGCATAGGACATGACTTCACCATGTTGCATGAGTACATAACCGAGACTTGTGCCATAAGCATCACTATATATCATGTATCCACCAATACGAAAGGGATGGCAAGTATTGGCATTGTCATGAGTCTGGTCTTCAGTTCTTGAAAGCTTTTCTCGCACTTCTGGGATGAGACAAACTTTGTTCCTTTCTTTGTTAAATTTTTCAAAGGAGACGCAATCTTGGAGAAGTCTTTAATGAATCGTCTATAATACACTGCCGATCCTAGAAAGTTGTGAATTTCTCTGACATTTGCAGTGACCAATTTAAGACTGCTTCTTTTTTTTTTAGGTCCACCGTGATCCCTTGCTTTGACACTATGCACTTGAGGAGCATGATCTGTACTAAGCAAAATTCGCATTTGGACAACACATATGACTTATGTTGTCGCAAAGTTTTCATTACGATTTTGAGGTGTTCCTTGTAGTCCTCTAGGCTTGCTGAGTAGATCAGGATGTCATCTACGAAGGCAATGATAAACTGATCCAAGTAGGGTCGGAACACCTTATTCATCAAATCTATGAATGCGGCAGGTGCATTCATCAATCCAAATGGCATCACCAGAAATTCGTAATACCCATATCTGGATCTGAATGCAATCTTAGGTACGTCATACTCAGCAACTTTGAGTTGGTGGTAACCGCTCCTCAGGTCAATCTTTGGGAATATTGTGGCCCTTGATAATTGATCGAAAAGGTCATCTATCTGCGTTGGAGGATACTTATTCTTGATGATGACCTTGTCGAGCATCCTGTAGTTGATGCACAACGTGAGGGAGTCATCTTTCTTCTTTATGAACAAGACAGGAGCGCCCCAAGGTGAGACAGTTTAACAAATCCTTTGTCAAGGAGCTCTTGCCGCTGCTTTTTGAGTTCTTGCATTTTTGTAGGTGTCATCTAGTAAGGTGCCTTAGAGATGGGAGTTTTCCCTGATAGCAACTCTATTCGGAAGTGCACATCTCTCTATGGAGGCAATCCTGAGATGTCCTTAGAAAAGACATCTAGGAAATTCCAAACTACTTTATGTTGCTAGGGATCCTTTTTCTTGGGTTCTATACTGATACTACTGGCCAAGAATCCTCTGCAACCCTTCCTTAGTAGTTGGTAGGCTTGCATTGCAGACACCATTGCTTTATCTTCGTCTGGTGGAGTGCCTCTGATTGTGACTTGGGGGCCGCCATGAGCACCGATAATCGTTTTCTTCTTCTTGCATAACAATATTGCATCATTATAGGACAACTAGTCCATACATATGATGATGTCATAATATGACATGGAAATGACTATCAGATCTGTTGAATAATCCCTACCTAGCTTCCATTATTATTGGTACATCAGGGATGTACTTGGTAGGATGAAGGGTTCCCATCGATGTACTTATGTTCATTTATAACTTGTGTCATGTAATGACATGTTCAATGCAAGGGCACAATCATTAGAAATAAAAAAGAGCATAACACATGAATCAAATAACCCATTGGCTACGGCTATGGAGAGGGTATCTCTGATAACATCGTTGGTGAGTTGAGTTGCGCCAACTTCCATGTTGTAGGCTTGACTGTGGACTGCTGGGTTGGCACCTCCTGTGCCTCTAGGATTTTGACCACCCTTTTTCGATCAGGGCAGTCTCTAATGTAATGCCTAAACTTCTTGTAGTGAATGCAGGCTCCAGACTTTCCACAACATTCTCGAGGGAGGTTCAAGCTGCAGTAGGTACAAGCATCCTATGGTGGCTGAGGGTGCTACTGATGTAGCGGAGGTGCATCTTGAGAACATATGGCTTGGTACGATTGTCCTGATGGTTGTCATGCCTATTGGGACATTGGCGCTGACGATCGCACTTGAGCCGGTTCTGTGCAACCCGCTGAACTGGAGCCTTTCCTTTTGCATCCCTTTGACACTCCGCTGCATCCTTCTCCAAGCATACAACTAGCTTCGTGGCTTCCTTGAGGGTCTTGTAGTTACCCCCAATAACTTTAGTTCTTAGCTCCGGAATCAAGCCCAGGATGAACCTGTCAACCTTGTCTCTTTCGTCTTTCTTCAATGTGTTGTATTTCTCCAGCCCGATGAACTTGTTTAAATAATTTGCCACTGTCATATTGCCTTATTGTAGTTCCAGGAACTCATGTTGTTTGAGGCTGCACCAGTAAGCAGAGAAGTGACTATTCTCAAAGGCCTCCTTGAAAGTCTGCCAAGTAATCACCTCCTGGTTAGCAAATTTAGTGAGCTTGGATCTTACACCAGTCTTTTGCATCTTGATCAGACAATGTGCAACATAAAGGACCTTCTTATTAGAAGATTACTCCATTAGTGCAAAGGTCTCCTCCATGGTGTCTATCTGTCGCTCTGCCTTGTCACTGTCATCAATGTTGTCGAACTCTGAGGGCAGAAGCTTAAGGAAGTGTTGGATAGTATCAGAGAATGATTTAACTGCCATGATAAAAATTGTGTGTGGCGAGATTTTGCATTCGATCAGAGAATGATCCGAGTAGGTGCGGCAAACCTCAAGTCCATTTCATAAACAAACAAAGTGCGAGCATACTATTGCATCCACAGGTGGACGATGTAGAAGAGATATTGAGTCCAGTTATGATATGGCGAGCCTCAATCTACACAACAACTCTCTTAGGATGTGTACTGCCCATACGACCTTAGTGAGGATTCATTCCTTCCTTAGCCTACTTCCTTTTGTAGCTAAGAAGGACAAATATTTTACATGACATACATTGCATGATTTTATCGTTTGCTCATCTGCATTTTCTATAAGTAACTTTGATTCTTATTTAATATTCATCCATACTGGCCCTATTGATTTGAGACTTTTGTTATATCCCATATGTGGATTCCGAGGACTTGGGTTCCTCCTTTCGTATGTTTGTGGATGAGCCATCATGCTCCTGTGCGCACAGTTCTCATTAATGGGCAGTTTCCCTTATTTGATATTATTTTGATTACATATCAATTGTATACGGAATTGCATTTTTGCCATTTTTCCATTTTTACGTCGTGGTCATGCCAAAATTTTTGACAAATCCATGACTTGGCCTACTTTCTTTTCCGTTCTTTCGCAATTCATTCATTTGAACTTGAATTAGTGAATAGTCTATTTTACCCCCTCGTGACGGTAAACAGTTGACTATGCCGGGGTTGGTTGTCACATGATGAGTCACACCTGTGATGCATGGTGTCACGCTCAGCAGAGGTGTGATTCTCGTTGTAATAATGTGTTCATGACTGTGACCGGTTGTCACGGCTCGTGAATAAGATGTCACCGCCCATGACAGAGAATTTCTTCATGGAATTTTTATAGACATTTTTTTTCGGTGGATGACTCATTGACTCAGAAATTCACAATACAAATCAAGGGCTCATAACTTTATTAAAGAGACTCTAAATTAAGATAGAAGATTCTAAAATGCTAAATACTAACTAAGAGTGTTTATTTACAATACTGCTAAGTTATAGTCGTTAGCTTGACAATACCTTAGCCTGAGTTATGCTAGTTGGTTGTTATCCCCCTCCTTCGGTTTCCTTTAGGAGTTGCTCGAGAGAGCTTCAGGTGCACGTCCTGCTATGATGTTGGCCAGCTGACCTACTTGTACTTCGAGGTTGCGGATGAATGCATCATGATATGTAACATTGGCCTCCATAGTAATCCATTTCTTCCATGTTGCATTTCGGCTCAGAAGGTGGATGTTGGTAGCCTTGTGGGAGAGGGTTAAATTTGTTGCTTTGTCCCCATGCTAGATTAGGATGATTCCTCCACCTCGGGTTGTAATCCTTACTGAAGGGATTGTTGTTCCTAGACTAGGGACCAGCCATAAAACTATCATTTTCAAACTTATTTGACTCAAAATTATTGCTCTTCAAACATTCACTATAAGGATTTCCCTCTCCACACAGCTTGTGTTGTTGCATGGTGTAAGTTACAGTAACTCAAACTTCTTGTTCAATGACTCTAGTTGAGCCACTACTTCTTGATAGGGTGTTGCTTCAACACTATTCACGCCTCTAGTCTTGGTGCAGATCCGGATGAAATGGTCTAGGTGAGTATATGGATTCTCATTCAAATCTCCCCCAAACTGGCAGGCTTGGTCATCCTCATAATGGACGGATTGATCTCAAAGTTATTAGTGGTGATCATGGGCAGGACCACACTAGATTTTACTTTCTTGTACTTTGAGAAGATAGTCCCTCATTGTCAACTCAAGTAGTACAACAATAGCTCTTCCTTGTTCTTCAGCCATTCTAATTACTCTTCTTAGGTCGAGTTGTCCTCTCAACTTCTTGATCAAATTGTAATGCAACTCTCAATTGCCTAGTTGGGGAACGAATTGCTTGAGGATTGTTGTCTAGAATTTATGCCTTCTTGTATTTGAAAGCAACAAGAAGTAATGTAGATAACAAAATAAAATGAAATCCCAAAGTAGTTTAGCAAGATAAGATAAGAAATAGATCCCCGACAATGACGCCAAAAAATTGATGTGTGTTAATGTGTCATAAAAATATCGCTAGCAAGTACACTAATAATTATCAAGTTATAGTTAAAAATTCGTCGAGTTATCATTCTCACGAGGATTCTATCCTTACCCTAATCTAATCACACAAACTAATCAAAGGAGTACATTGGTTGCATAAAATGAGTTTTCTACAAAACAAAATAAAAAGAAGAAGAAATTTTTAAAGATATGATCAATATGAATTTCGAATCTACGATGACATCAAACACTGAACTAGAATGATAAAGATGAAAAAGGATAAATAAGATTTCACCACAACTTTTAATCAAATTGAATATTAGATAATTCTTAAGAGGATTAGGATTTCCCAAAGTTATGACTTCTTCTCCAGTATGAGCCAACTATCTCAATTCTAAGAGATTGACTACATCTATCCAAGATGTCAATCTAATCTAATAGAAGGGTTGAGATGTGTTAAAATGGAATTCCTAGACTATGGATGCTAATCACACCTCACATGAAAGATACTTATAGAACATGCGGTATGCAATGCCTTGAATAGAAACTTTCAAAATCCAATTCAGAAATTAACAAGAATTACAAACATGTTATTCCTTCTAGGATGCTAAATGATTCACAATCTCATAGAATTTATAAATAGTATTAAGAATCGCATGCATACACATAAGAAAATGAATAAACTAAAATCAAATAGAATAACAAGGGTTTATCTAATTTTCCATTACAATAAAAAATCTCCAAAATAAAACCTAAACTAGATACATGGGAGTTCATACAAATATGATTCAAAATAATTGTACCTTCGTGATGATCGTCTTCACAAAATTTTAATGGCACTCCCAAGCTTGAAGCATCCCTCCAAATGAGATTTTGAGGGTTATTTATATGTTGGAAGAGTCCTAGGATGATAGGTTTTGTTTTGAAGAAGTTAGAGCTTGAATTGGGATCAAAATCTTCAAAAGATAACTCAAAATGACCCCAGGAATCGAATAATCAACTTTACCCATA
Organism: Pontederia paniculata; assembly: GCA_001647135.1. Classification (NCBI taxonomy): domain Eukaryota; kingdom Viridiplantae; phylum Streptophyta; class Magnoliopsida; order Commelinales; family Pontederiaceae; genus Pontederia; species Pontederia paniculata. The sequence continues at coordinate 12,173 of LTAE01007541.1, forward strand.
AATCTTCACAGCCCCATGACAAGCTTGTCACGACCGTGATTGAACGATGTGCATATATAAGGGTATCGTCATGTCGTGACTCAGATGTAATGGTCATGATCGAAGGTATTATTTCTCTATGCATTACGTCATGGCCCGTGATCTAAGAACCACGGTCGTAGTCGAAGGATAGGTCTCCATCTTCTATATGTCACGACCCATGAACTGTCCATCACGGCCATGACCGAAGGGTCTTCAATACTTGTATTGTGCCACAACTCGTGAGATGTCCATCACGACCATGACCAAATGGGCACCTCCTTTGGCCTATGTAATTACGGTCGTGCCTTTCTAATTTTTTTCTTAAATATCGTTCGATTTAACTTCACTTTCACTCCAAATTTTTATGGTCTTCCTCCGCCATGCTGCCAAGTACCTTGGACACATAAAAAACACAAGATTATTCAGACTCTGACTCTAAAAACTAAAATGATTAAAGAGTTAAATGATGCATATAGCGATGAAATAAACGAAAACCATACTAAGAATACAACAAAAAATATGACTAATTTAGGATGCATCATAAATCTTCCTTTTCTTTAGTTCTCCATGAGAGAGAGAGAGAGAGAGAGAGAGAGAGAGAGAGAGAGAGAG
>LTAE01007542.1:0-19269 GCA_001647135.1 Pontederia paniculata
CCTGCCATCATCCATCATGCAACCACAACAAAAAGTTCATACTCAAGAAAAAGTCTAATTTTGAGATAATGCTCGAGAGTATGATGAAGCAACAAGAGGAATCTATCAGAAAATTATCGTTGCAGTCTGGACCAACCCTAAGAAACAATGCCAAGTCATCATCCTGAGAAGTGGAAAATAATTAGAAGCCTCAAAGAAATCTAAAATTGATAAGAAGAAAGTTGAGAAAACACTCAATGAAGGATCTGAAATGCCTCTCCCATCAATTGGACAAATGGCTATCCCACCTGCCCTCATCAAGGAAAAACCTAAAGAAAGTCCACCTGTGGATCCAACCATATTGCCATTCCCTTAGAGATGGATTAAGGCCCAAGTTGCTCAGAAATTTGCAAGGTTCATGGAGATATTAAAGAGACTACACATAAACATACCCTTTGTTGAAGCACTGCAACAAATGCCTACATATTCCAAATTCTTGAAGGATATTTTGTTAAAGAAGAGAAAGATCGATGTGCATGAGACCATAGCTCTAACAGAGGAAGCTAGTGCAGTGATTCAGAATAAATTCCTTCCTAAACTAAAAGATCCTGGTAGCTTTTCAATACCCTGTGAGATAGGAAATTTGCATGTAAGTAAAGCTCTATGTGACTTGGGGGTCTGTTGATTAAATCATTCTTGCATTATGATTTTAAAAAAATATTCTAGTTTATTCCCCTTTCCATCTTTTCTACTTATCTATTACTATGTCCTACTCCACTCACTTGTTATTACTTTTTTTGAATTTTGTCGAATAAGTGCAAGCATTAAGTGGATCTTTGTTGGAGACAACATAATAGTAGAAGTTAAAGGGATAAATAATTGCAAGATTGGTAATGGAAAGTTATTTTATCTTAATGATATTTTGTATGCCCATGATTTAGGGAAAAAATAATTTCTATATCCACTGTTGATGATTTTGGCTATGTATTGTCCTTTGGATCAAGATGATTAAATGTTTTTGATGAATGAAGTTTCTATATGTGAAGGTTTTCTTGAAAATGGTTTTTATGTTATTAATACATACTTGAAAATGGTTCTTTCGTATCATCTGCTGATGCAAATGAGAATGCCAAGATTTGGCATACATGCTAGGACAATTGGACAAGATCAAATGAACATGCTAGTTAGGCAAATAACCATTCTTGAGACACCTCAACATAATGAAGTTGCACAAAGGAGAAATCATAATCTAGTCAATATTGTTTGATCAATGATGACACAAGCTAACCTCCTCGTTTCAAATGGGTTGATGCTCTATCGACTACACCTGCATATTATTGAGTACCCTCGAAGTTTGTTTCTTCCACTCCTTACGAGCCTTGGACATGTCGTAAACCTAACCTTAGTTACTTGTGACATTGGGGATGCGTAACCTATGTCCTTGTCGACTCCCATAAATATGGAAAGTTAGCTCCATAAGGAAATAAATGTGTCTATATCAGATATTCTGAAACCCTTAAAAGGTACGTGTTCATAGGACAAATGGATGATGAAAGTATCATAGAAATTAAGAACAAAGATGTGGATTCCTAGAAAATAAATTTTCCAAACAAGACGAGATTAATTAATTAATTAAATAGACGAATTCAATTGGATGAAGTTGAAGATCTTGAGTTGAAAACAAGTATGGATCAATCTGTTGAGGAGCATCTATCTTCAACTTCACACCTTGATTTGAGAGGGAGGATTCCCCACCAACCTAGGATCTTGTGAACTCACTTCAGAGGACTAATAGAAAGAGCATCCTACATCATCAATTTTATTTCAAAGATTTGCTAGAAGCTCATATAGTGAGTCTTGAATGAGTAAACGATCTAAGCTCATTCAACGAGACAAGCTTGTAGAAAATGATCAATGAATCATAACAATGGAAGAATAATTATAATCCATGAAAGCAAATCAAGTACATGACTTGGTTGATCTCTAGCCAAACCAAAAGGTAAACAAGTGAGTTTTCAATATCAAAAAAAGGTATGGATGGATATGTTGGGAGATGCAAAGCTCGCCTAATAGAGAAAGACTTCACTCAAGAGAAGGGTTTCAATTATAAAAAAGACATTTGCATCAGTTGTAGGATTTTCTTCCATTCACCTGATTCATGATATTGTTGCACATATGGACTTGAAATTACATTAGATGGATGTAAAGATTGCATCTCTTAATGGAGAACTAGATGAAGAGATTTATAGGAAGCAACCAGAGATCTTCATTGCAAAAGGTGAAAAGCATAAAATTTGTAAAGTGCATCGATTCATTTACGGGCTTAAATAGTCATCTACATAATGGTTCATCAAATTCCATTAGTCAATCATTTCATATGATTTTGAGATGGTTGATGAAGATGTGCATGCCCATAAATATGAGAATAAGCTTGTCTTCATGACTCTATATGTGGATGGCATCTTGATAGTCGAGATCAACAAAGAAGTTGTTATTGCCATTTGTCTGTTACATGAAAAATATGAGTGAATAAACCTACATACTATATGTGAAAAATCCAACGTGATCGTTTAAAAAGATTTCTTATTTTGCCTCAAGAATCATGTATCCACAAAATTCTTAAAATAATTTAAATGGATAACTGCAAATCCATTAATACTCCTATTGAGAGATGTGAAGCTTTGAATGTTAATATGTTCCTAAAGACTAAAGATGAACAAAAGGAAATGTCATCAGTCCACTATGCTAATTCAATTGGTAACCTGTTGGACATCATGTTATGTATTCGGCTAGACATATGCAATATTGTGGGCCTAGTGAGTAGATATCAAGCAACATAAGATGCTTACACTGGAAGGACATGAAGAGAATAATGACATACCTCAAGGATACTGCGGACTTTGATTTATGTTATCAAGAGGAAGTATGTATCTTGTTGGCTATACATATGTTGAGTGGGCAACGACATCAATGAGTGCAAGTCCATCTTTGAATACATTTTTTGCTTAGCAATGGAGTTATTATTTGGTGTGAACTGCATAACATTGTTCGTAATGAAAGTTTAACTTATTACATGTGTTAATAGCAGTGTATGGCTGAAAAGATTCCTACGACACTTGCATGTTTCACATGATGCAATGAAAAAGATGAGAGATGCATGCACTAGATTCGATTCTTTCTTACAACCCAATACATTGTGAAAATCAAATTGTGATTGCCTATGTAATAGCACATAAAGTAGAAGTTTGTACGGTATAAAGGAATAAATGAAAAGATCTCATTAGTATATATCCACACTATAAATAGTTGTAGATTCATTCACCAAACCATTATCCAAAGATACATTTTTGAGACCTGAAATGCACTAGGGTTGCGTAAAATGTGAAAAATATACTCATAATTTTTTGGATGAACGAAAATGTGTTTCACCTTCATTGACCATAAGATGAATATGTTATCCATATATTAAGTATGTCAATCAGGCAGGAAGTTTCTTAATCACACAAGTAATCACATCCGAAAATTCGAGTATAGAGAACAAGAAAAAAATGATTTTGGACTAATATGTCTCTCATACATGAAAAAAGTCCAAAATCACTTCGATGTATTTGGGTTGAGTAAAATGAGTCTTGATAACTTGGAGTAGCTTGATATGTATAGATAGATATGAAACCCTAGTTTCAGAACCAACACGAATTCGAGCATAAGAATGTTTCAGGTTAGGCTCTAAAGGAGAGCAATAGACTTAAGTCTTTGCGATATTTTGTTTCCTTAGAGCCAGACATGTGCTCCTTCAGAGTACTTGTGTTTTATACCAAGTATGCTAAGTTGATCATGATACATGAAGAATCAACTTTAATCTTCATCATGGTGTGAGTCTTTGTAGACTAACTAGTATACAGATATGCCCTTAGACTTTTGATTATGCTTCAAAGTGATGATGACGAGTACACAATGTTTTGGCAATTATGTAAGTTATAAGCTTGTCATGCAAGATAGTGAATCAAACTATGTAAGTCATAAATTCAACCCATATATGTTACGAGAAATTAATAATTCATGATTTTGACTCACATAGAGTGAACTACGAAAGTCATACTTTTGACTTGCATATTTGATAGAGCAACCATGAAACCTCAATATCTCATGGCATGTGATCTAGGATGGTTGAGTTATTATGCATCTTTAACTAGTAACAATCCCATGGTTTATTGAAATTGTGCTTTTAGTCATAGGTCGCACAACTCATTTACTACATATAGGGATGATAATGGAACACAACACAAGAGTCTGTTCATCATGTGCGATTTGAAAAATTATTAGGCCGCCCAGGCGGGCTGCAGCTCATATGAAACAGACGCCTACTATGGGCTCCACGTGGGGGCGCACCTCGATCGTCGCCCCCTGGCTAATGGCCTAAAAGGACCACATTTTATCCCTTGGCACCTCATTCTTATCGTCTCCTTTTCACGAATTGTGAATCTATATGATCTATATCCCTATGATTTAATTTTCGATCCCGAAGAAAGCACTTTTACCGATGTATTTTTGGATGAGTTGTTCGACTATCTTTCACTTATGTAAGTATAGGCATTTTGCGCCTCTCTTCCATTAGAGATATTATTATTTCCTACACTATCATAAATTCAGAAAAATTATATAATGAATAAATATAAATATAAATAAGTAACATCATATCAATCTATCATCATCAAATAAATATATTTATTGAACGTTAAAAAAATATCAATTAACTCATTGATTATTCTTTTACTTTTATTTTTAACTACTAAGCTAAATAATTAAAATTTTAAAATAATTTTATTATATAAAATAAAATGTACAGATTCATATAAATTTATATATAGAATCTTAGACTGATTTATGTTTATATAAGCTTCTACCACGATTTAATTTATTTTGCCAATATAAATTAAAGAATTGACTTAGAGCCTATTTGAGAGAGTTCCTCTCTTTCAAGAATCTCCATGTTTGGTAATAAATATCAAAGACTTATAAGTTGCTTATTGGTCCAAGAAAAAAAAAACAACTCTCACCAACTTTTTTTTATAATTTATAAGTTATTCAAAATTGACCAAATAATTTACATATTTATTCTCAACTTTTACCTCTATATCACATCACTTAGTTTACTGCAAATTAATTAAAGGATAATTTTATCATTTGAATGTAACATATATTTATTAGCATTGGTACTATCATATTTTCTAAAATCAGCCTCCTATAAGTACTTTTTAATATAATAACTTATGAGTTATTTTTTATAAGTTATGCCAAACACCCTCTTAAAGCCCATCGCATCCAGGAATTCATGTTTGGCCAAACTCAGATGGAGGTGCCTCTGCTGCCATCGGCGTCGCGGTGGCGTGGCGAGCTCAAAGAGGGTACGGAGAAACTCGTGTACTTGGCCGCGCCCATGGTGGCGGTGGCAGCCGCGCAGTACATGGTGCAGGTGGTCTCGAACATGATGGTCGGCCACCTCGGCGAGCTCGATCTCGCCAGCGCCGCCATCGCCACCTCCCTCACCACCGTCACTGGCTTCAGCCCCCTCGTAAGCTCTCCCCTTCTCTTATCTCTCAAACTCTGGCAGTGGGTAACGGTATCAGACCCGAAAGAGCACTGCAAAAAGTGTAAATATCATCCCCAGGGTTTGGAACCATCAAAAGTTGAAACTTTTAGCAAAAGAAAAGTTAAAAAAAAAATTAGGATTAGTTTGTCTATTATTTTCTGTAGCAACATACCATCTTTATGAATTTTATTTATGGCAATTGATTTACTTACAAATCGAATTATATTTTGTGGTAGCGATAAGCTCTGTTTCTTGCACTCAATATGTAACTAGTTCTAATCTTTATGTGTGTGTAGTAGGTTTGTTGCCAATGCTATTTCTCTTATTCTGCTTTATTCAACTTGATAGAATTAAAATGTAAAGGTACACATTAACAGAGATATGATTAAAGATCAATCTTGTGATAAAGAAAATTATGATTATTTAAAAATTGAGAACAAAAGGAAAAGAGAAAGATGTAAATATTTCGGGTAATAAGATTTTATTGAATTGAAATGATAGTAATATGTATTTAACAAATAATTACTTTACAAAATTAGCTTTCTATGCCTTGGTATTTGAAATACATTGTGTTTATGCATGATCTAGGTCATACTTTAGTTTTTGAATAAATGTTGATGTCAAATTGCATTGTGGTGAGTTAAGTCGGCAACTCATCTCCAAGGATTTTGATTTCTTCTACGTTGGGAGTGTTTGTATGAAGCACTGGCTAACAAGACCAATTGGCCTGCAGCTGGGAATGGCAAGTGGTTTGGAAACTTTGTGTGGACAAGCCTATGGGGCTGAACAGTACCAGAAGGTAGGATTATACATGTATAGGGCAATTTACTCCCTTTTGCTGACCTGCCTTCCAATCTCAATCATATGGATCTCAATGGGAAACCTCCTACGGCTAATAGGCCAGGACCCGGTAGTATCACTTGAGGCTGGGAAATATGCAATGTGGATGATCCCTGGCTTGTTTGCCTTTGCCATTGCTCAACCTCTGCTCAAGTTTCTTCAGTCTCAGAGCCTGATTCTTCCTATGATCCTTACTGCTGCCGCCACTCTTTGCCTTCACATCCCACTTTGTTGGGCCTTTGTTTTCAAATCAGGCTTGGGAAAAGTTGGGGCAGCTCTATCTATAAGTTTATCATATTGGTTGAATGTCTTCATACTGGGAGCTTACATAAAGTACTCAGATTCCTGCAAAAAGACCCGCTCTCCACTTACAAAGGAAGCATTTAGAGGGATCAAGGAATTCTTAAGGATAGCAATACCATCTGTGGTAATGATATGGTAATTAGTGGTTATGTTATTTATGTTTTCTTTTATTTCAATATTCTGGTCCTCATGGTTGTCCACTTAAATTCTACAGTCTTGAATGGTGGTCATTTGAACTGCTTATCTTGCTTTCCGGGTTCCTGCCCAATCCAAAACTTGAGACCTCTGTCCTTTCAGTTTGGTAAGCAGCATTTGGAATTTTTTATCACTTTTTAGGCATCTAGACATTGTGCTTACATTGGCTTTTAATGGAACAGCCTCAGCAGCATCACCTTGCTCTATACTGTTCCTTATGGGCTTGGTTCAGCTGCAAGGTATTCCTGTAAACCACATCAGAGAATATAATAACGGATATATTTCTATTGCAACTTTTAATTGCTTTTGCTGAACAGTACACGTGTATCAAATGAACTGGGGGCTGGAAATCCTGAAGGTGCTAAATTGGCAGCATGTATTGTTACATTTATTGCAGTATGTGAAGCTGCTCTTGTATGTGGAACTTTACTAGCCATCCGCCAGATTCTTGGTTATGCATATAGCAATGAGAAGGAAGTCATAGATTATGTTAATCGGATGGCTTCACTGGTTAGCATTTCAGTAGTCACTGATTGCCTGCAAGGAGTTTTCACTGGTATCTTAACAAACGTCGTACCATCTTTCAAAAAGAAAACACACATTTTATCACAAGTGTTTTTCTTCCCTTAAGAGTATTTTGCCCTCTTTTGATGTACTTAGTCTTGAAGATAATTAGCTACATGATAATTCCTATTACGCATCAAAAGTTGCAGTGTTTGTTAATGTATTATTTTATTTATTATGTAGCTGGTATCATTCATCACAAGTACATGAAAAGATCATATAAGAGAGACAGTAGCACTATGCATGTACAAAAACTATAGCATTAGGAACACCTAGTAATATGCAGAACAAAGATACAAGCATTTTCAAACAAATGGCAAAAACCTTTTGGAAGTTAATCCATTAAATTGTAAGATGGTAATCTTCCATAGAACAAACCTTTGTTTCATTTGTGATAGAAGAATGCTGAACTCACAAAAGAAGTGGAATAATCGTATTGAGAAAGCCATTTTCCATGTTAACTTTGACATTTTTTTCTGCATACCATATTTCACATGATAATAGATAATTCTGGTTGACCAGGCATTGCTCGAGGATGTGGATGGCAACAATTGGGTGCTTATGTGAACCTTGGAGCATTTTATTTGGTCGGGATTCCAATAGCTGTTGCTCTGGCATTCCCATTGCATACAGGAGGAAGAGGGCTTTGGATTGGCATTTTGTGTGGGTCTATAACTCAGTCAATTCTCCTGGCTACCGTAACACTCTTCACAAATTGGCAGGAACAAGTACGTTTCTTTTAATTTGCTGAGATATTATACTTCCAGTCCACACGTCTTCATTCTTAACACTTTCATGACTCATGAGGAACTAACTATGACTACTGAAATGGGCACCATCATCCTAAATATTACATTCTGGGAACACTTCAAATAGTACTTTACTTTGGCATACACTCTTACACGGCCTTAAAGAAACAAGTAATAGTATTTCTTTTAATATCTCAATGTTCAATTTGTTTGCAGGCAAAGATGGCAAGGGAAAGGGTACTGCGCTAAAGACAACGCAGCTGAATTGTTTAGAACTGAATCAGCTGACACCTTAATCACTGAACTATGTTTCCTTGTCAAAGACACCCAAATTTGAAACAGAAGCATCGAACAAAGTTTTTCATTAATATACTACCGCTATGCCTTATTTAAGTTTCTGGCATTTGTGAGAAATGTATTTATGCCATCAATCTACTACACAGAAACTTTGTAATATCCAGCGGAATTTATATAACAGTGTTATGTTACTATAATTGATTTGATTCACTTTATAATCTATTTATCGATCATAAACTTTTCTTAGAATGAAAATTCACCAAATAATAGAATCACAATCTCGCTTAAAGTATAATAATCTTTTAAATTATCATGCATCATAAAATTAACTCTAATTTTTTAAATAATTTCATTATTGTTCTCATATGTTTTTTTATCATTTATTATCTCTCATAGTTTCTCTCCATTTTTTTCTGTCATGTATCTCATATTTTCTCTTATTTAGTTATCTCCATTTATTTTTCTCTCATCTCTTTTCTCTCTCTCTCTCTCTCTCTCTCTCTCTCTCTATATATATATATATATATATATATATATATATACTTTTTCTCTCATTCTCTCTCTTAAAATATCCCACGCAACCTTTGGGCTTGGCGGGTGAGCGCAAGCGCATAGGACTCTCGTGGGCGCAGTAAGATGCAATCAATTGGAGCCCATAGGATGCACGCACACACACGAACCTATTGTGTGCGCATGTCAAGAGATTTTTTGTTAACTTTCGAGGTAACACACTACGCATAGAGTTGGCCATCGGCTAGGTAAGCTTTTTCGTGATTTGTTTGCAATAAAATTCTGGTCGTTCTAGTGTGGCTTGCTCGATGGCTGCTGTTGGGGCGTTTTGCTCTTTTTTTCTTGCGGGTGTTGATCTCACATATGAGGCACACTACAATGTCGTTCACTAACTTGTCAAACGAAATATTAAATCATGTACACAATTCTTGGTTAAATGCTAATTTTTGTATTGATTGAAAGTAGTACTAGAAAAGTGGAGGTGCTTCTCCATATTATACCACCATTTTTTAGAGTAGAATGCAACATGAGGTATGGAGGAGTATCACAAGGGATGCAGTTCAGCTTCACCATATTTATAATAATATCACTGGAGGGTTTACAAAAGAAACGAAGAAAATGGCGCGAAACGTGGTTCGAAAGAAAAATACGTTGAAAGAAAAGTAACTTGTGCACGCCTTGAAGCCCCCGAGGACATTCTCCCCCAATCAAGTTGATGACATCCTCGTCACTGCAACTTCAAATTCTTCAATTTTTTTTGACAGACTCCCAACTTGTGTCGGCATTTGATTGTCCTCTCCATCGAACAAGGTACTCCGTGGGCTTCAAGCGTCTTATGGGCAATGTAATGTGATATTAAACTCCATGCTTATGATCTTCAATGTTTTCCACTTAAATTTGAGTAGAATGACATGGAAGATTAGGTGCTCCAGTAATTAAGGAGAAAGTTTGAGCTTGTACATCACTTTCTCAACCTTCTTCAGGATTTTGAAAAAGGCATTCACAACGTCACACAAAGCCCTTGTGTAAGTTCTTCCCACTTAGTCATAGATATTGTTGCATCTTCACCAAAACTCGGTCTCCAATAGTGAAGTTCACATCTTCACGTTTCTATGCTTGGGCTATGTCATTCTACTCATGCCACTCCATCGCCATTGGATGTCCTTGCCACCATAGGTAGTAACAACAACATTGGAAGTAAGGGATTACTGCCCCATCACTATATTTGATGCGTACAAAACTCAACATAAATCAAAGATGCAGTAAGTATACTAGTCACACAAGTAATATATATGATGAGAGAGGATATTGTTCTCATGAGGATTATTATGGTTAAATTTATCTAGATAGAGAGAAGAATTCAATTCAAGATTAGATTCAGGTTTTATGCCAATAAACAAAAAGTTAAAAGGAATGAGAAAAAAGAAAATTGATAGAAAATATAAGAATGAGATGAAGTAAGGTGAGATCAAGCAATTAGGGAAGATAAAGAATTTCGTTCACCATTAATTTAGATTGAATTCAATTAAGTTCATATTGTTCTAATGATGGACTAGGGTTGCTAAATTATGATTCTCTAAATATAATTTTATAAGATTATGCTAAATTATGATGGACATGTGCAATCACTTATCTCAAATTTTATAAGGACGTTCAAACTAATCCATCCCCAATCAGATCTTAATTAAAATGCATGAAATTAAGTTGCAAACCTATATTGTTAGCCACTTAAATCAAGTCCAACTTAATAGGTCACACAATATAAAATATCAAACGAGTAATCAGATTGTGACATGATATGTTATGACTTGAATTCAAAAATCAATTCCTTCACAAGTTCAAAATGATGAAGTTTATTACACTAAGAAGTCAATAATAAAAAATCATGAACATCACAAGGAAGAAAAAACATTAAGCAAAATATTCATATTCTAAAGGAATAATTCATAAAAGTATCCAATCTAAATAGGGTTCACAAACTCCCTAAAATAGATTACTCCATAGAAAAGTTATATATGACTAAACATAAGAAATAATCCATCCTAGAGAAGAAAATTAAATATCTAATATTGAACCACAACAGAACGGCCTTTCCACGAACGCACTGCTCCATCTTTCTTCTCGATCTCGGTAGAGCTCTTGCAGCGTATGGCACTAGTAATGACCTCAGAAAGATGGAAAACTATAATTTTTCCAAAAAAACCAGAAACTTTCGTAAAAGGATTTTGGCTTTATTTATAAGGCAGAGGAGATTTTAGAATCTTTGAAGGTTAAGTTAATCTATAACTCTTGAATATGATGAGATTAGTTTAAAAAATCACCTTATCTAATGGTTGGATGGAAGTTCGGATAAGCTTGATAACAAAATCGAGCGAAAAAGTTTTTTCGAATTCGTGTGTCACAACCATGACAGTTGGTTTCACAGTCGTGACTGCAACTTGATCATCGCACAAGTATATGTCATGGCCCGTGATCAAGACTTCACAGTTGTGACCATAACTCATGGTGTTTTCTTCATGGGCAGTGATAAGAACTTCACAATCGTGACTATAACTATGCATCAACCAATCGACATCTTCATGGCCGATGAACTGAATTTCACGATTGTGATCATAACTCTATAAGTCGATCCCAAAAACTTCACGGCCCGTGAACTGGATTTCACGGTCGTGATTATGCAATGTGTCTCCTATTGCTCGTGACTTCACGTTCGTGACCTGCCTTTGATTTCCTATGAACCACGCCTTTAGAGTCGTGAGTTGACCATTACAACAATGTCAAAATCTTAACATCTTTGTAATGGTCATGTTGGAGATAGCAGATGGAGACTGAGTCATCCAATCCCTAGAGAAATTTTTCTAGGGGCATATATGTAATTTCATTATTTTATGGGCGGTTGCCGTAGCTCCATCATATATATGTTATCTTTGGAGCGGTTATGTACTCTGGTGGTTTTGAACATCAATATAGTGAAAAACTCTCTGCGACGGTCGTGGACGTAGGAGATCCATCTCCGAACCACGTAAAATCTGTGTGTGTTTTTTTGTGTTTCTTGTGATCTTTCTATACTTGTTCTTCGTATTTCCCAACAGGTCGTGACTATTCCTTCACGATCCTTACAAATTTTGTATTTCTTCAGGTGCTTCTGCTCATGGCCATGACATTGCCCGTCATGGTCATGACAAATTCTGAGTCCTCATACTCAACATAAGCTCACGGTCGTGACATTGCCGTCGTGATTGTGACAACTAATTTGACTTTAATAATATGAAAATATGACTATGTTGTCGCTCATTGCCCTTTTCTCTCCAAATATGTGAGAAAACACCAAAAACCTAGACTTCACTTTTTCTCTCTTCCAATATACTCAGTTATTTCTCTTTTCTAATTCACTTCCCCTCACTTAGTTCTCATCGAATTAAAATTATTATGGAAAAATATTTTAGTCTCGAAACAAATATATTAACATTGAATTTTTTAAAAATATGATTTTACAGAATCATATGTAATGAAAATGTAACCTTGGAGGTAGATTCATTAGAGATAAAAAGTAACTTATTACATATGTTGAGCAGGGACTAGGGGTGGCATTATAACATCATCAAGCTTTTAGAAATTGGTCAACATACTCTACATACCGACTAATCAAAATGGCAAATTTCTTTGTCCAATCTGCCAACCTGAGCTCAATGAGCCTCGCGCACACAAAAAAGAAAGAAAGAGGTACTCGAAATTTACCCAACATTTAAATAATAGATCCATTGTAAATTTGTATTAGTAATATATAATTCATATTTCTAAGATTAAAATTATCAACAATTTAAGTTTGAGTAAAACCTTATATAAAATTGTCAATGCCTTTTTCAATTTTAAAAAAATACCTAGATGCAGTAATAATGCCAAAGGGGTAGAGATGATAATTTGATACTTTGAAGGGTAAAATTTGAAATTTTCCATTAGAAAGACCAACCAAATCCCTATTCCCCCAAATCACCTTATTCCCCCTTCTCTCTACAATCATCGACCAGCGCCCTTCTCCACTGCCGAACTCCGCCGGATCCCATCAGCCGACGATCTTCCGATCTCCACAGCCGTCGACGACTCTACTGGTTTTCAGGTGCCCTCTCACTTGCCTTCCTTATCTCTCATAGATCTGACTTCCGGCCAATCTTATTTGGCGACGGCGGGTGTCCTGCTGCTGATACCGTGAACCTTCGAATGGAAACGCGAACTCGACTCACTATTTTACTCTTTTAAATTTAAGAGAGGAGGGAAGGCATCAATCGAACGTCGTGCGGCGATGGCGGAGGATTTGGTGCTGGACACGGCAATAAGGGACTGGGTGTTGGTGCCGCTTTCGGTGGTCATGGTGCTCATCGGGGTTCTCCGCTACTTCGTATCCAAGCTCATGAGATCGTCCCAAACCCCCGATCTCAAGATTGTCAAGGAAGGGTGAGTGGATTGCTTCGTCATCCCTGTTCCGTGCTCTTTAGATCACATGCGATCTCCTCTATTCTTCATTGTTCATTTGTTTTTTGTTATTAGGTTACTCTTAAAAAGTTCTTCTTGCGGTTTCTGATTATTCCTGCAGGCAGGTAGTTGTTAGGGCGAGGAACTTGAGGGCGGCAGCAGGCTTTATCCCCGCAAAGTCATTCCGCTCCCGTCGAGTTTACTTCACTAATGAGGTACTTTTCCATGTCATCCATGTTTTCTTATTAGCTATCCTATCAAGATATTCATGCTTTAGTGTTCCACTAAAAGGGAAATCAAGGATAAAAAGCTAACGTTCTTGGTCTTTCGAGGGCTTCCGCTGTTTGCTTGTTGGAACAAAAATGCAACAAATTGACCATCTTAGTTACTTTCATTGTTTGATCCTTGCTAATACTCCAAGTTTTTCACATAATCATTAACTTTCACTAAAACCCAGCTCGAAAGTTGACACCCTTTGACTTTCTGCCTTCTATTGTAATCTAGTTGCACAGTGGCTGACCACACTTTCGATGCCACTTCTTCATTTTGATGAGGCTACATTTTTTTTCTTGAGAGGGACGAGGCTACATTTTAAGTCTTGAAAACATCTGTTAATGATTCTAGCTAGTGCAATTATCTCCTCATTTTTCCTTACAACTATGAGGATGGTGCACGATTTTGAGGCCTAAATATTGGTTGACTCATGTTTTCACTTGTCTCTGTAGAGTTCCAATCACCCTCTTTGGATGACAACGTAGCTGTTTTCTTCCATAAATTTGCGTCCTTTTTTTGGTTGATCCTTTGAGAAACTATTTCCTTACAGGAAAATGGATTACTCTTTGTTCCAAAAGATCAAGCTCAAAATGCTCAAGCACAAATGTTTTCAGATCCAAACATGGCAATGGACATGATGAAGAAGAACCTTTCCATGATCATACCACAGGTAGTAAATGGGTTATACTACAAATGTCCATGCTCATTATGAGATCTTTATTTTTCTAATGTTTTTCCCTCTCCTTTCAGACACTTACATTTGCCTGGGTGAACTTCTTCTTCTCTGGCTTTGTGGCAGGTATGTCTTCTTTATTTTATCCATTATTGTCTTATAGAGGCTGATCATCAATGCCTGTCTTATGCATTATCGTTACTTCATTTATCCTTCATGCTGCATAGCCATGTTATCCTTTACTGTTGAAGTAGAAAACTGAATGTTCCTTGTTATATTTATTGAGGCTATCAACATTCTGGTGAATCTTCTTACAGCGCTGGTCATGTAGTATTCTCTTAGAAGCCCGATTTTTCTCATATCACACATGATCGTTTCTCTCATTATTGCAAAAAATGATAAAACTTCATAATACTATGTAATCTTTAAGCTTAAGTAACTCTAACATAGATATTTTAATCTCACTCACGAGTTTGGATATCATCTAAATGCATTTCTTATTTCCAGATTAACACTTATCTAGATCTTTCACTCTGATGTTTTCACTGGAGATATACCTTTCTGATATTGAAATACAAGATATGCAATCTGTCCAATTCCATTATAAGTTGGCAACTATTTATATACCATGTCTCTTTCATATAATGATATGAATGTAAATCTGAGATCATGCATAGGTACAAGTAATGTACTCCGAATCCATGACATCTGGACTTGCTATTTGAAAGCTCTTATTGGCTTGATAGACACATAACATGTTATCTTTTCCTGCCTTACTGATTTTATTGTATGATGACATGCATCCTGATACCTAACTTTCTTTTCAATGTGTTTTATCTTCACTTCAGCAAAAATACCATTTCCCTTGACACAAAGATTCAGGGGAATGTTGCAGAATGGAATTGACTTGAGCACTGTTGATGTGAGTTATGTCAGCAGTCGGTCTTGGTATGTTTTGTCAAATCAGTATTTTCATTGTCTACATTCTCAGTGGTCTAACCCAAAAAACTACTAATAAGAATTATTCATTATTTGCTTCAGGTACTTTCTTAATCTGTTTGGATTAAGGGGTTTCTTCAGTCTTATTCTTGGAGAAGAGAATGGTTTGTTAAGAAGTTTACTCTCTTCTTTCAGCGATTCTACTGATCTTTTCTTATATTTGAGACCTATGTTTTTTGCCTATTCAGCTGTGGATGACACTCAGAGGATGATGCAAATGGGAGGATTTGGCATGGACACATCAAGGGTAAAGTTTTTTGTGCTCATGATGGTCAAAAAGTTCACATATGATTTTCCAAAATGATGCAAAAGAAAATAAGAAATATTTCTTTGGGAGCAATTCATTGTTCTTTTTTGTTGTGTTTTTAGTAAGTGTTCTTTTTCAGTTGGTTGGAGTCTTTTACAAGTTAATGCAACTAAGTGAAAAAAGAAATCCGATCCCCAAAGAATTATGTCTATGTTCCTTAGGAAGCAAAAGGGAATGGCATCTCTAACTAGACCATTACCTGTAATAGAAATCTAAGTGAAGCAACTAGATGAAATTGACCTCATTCTGGTGTCTACTACATTCATCATCCTCACCTACACTATTTACTCTTTTGCAGGTTATTGTGTTTTTTAAATAAAATTAAGTCAGCCTTAATATGTTTTGACATGTTTGTCTTGCAATGATTTGCACGGATATATGTAAATGTATATTTTCTCTTTTATTCACTTGCAGTTGCTAGGCAAGCACCCAGTGCAATCTTCTTTTTTCTATCCTTAGCTTGGTCAAATTTCTTTCCATTATATATGGATTCTTGTGCACTTTTAGGATCCTTTGAATTACTAATTGACATATACCAATGGTCTTCAAAATACACAGCTGTATAACCTCTAAGGGCCTGTTTGGCTCCAAAAAAATTGTTCCAGAGTCGAGGACAATTGACCCCACATATATCCCATTACTGAGAGCAAAGTGTTCTTGAGTAGAGCAAGAACACATTGCTCTCATTAATTTCTTTGTTCTTGCAATAAATGACCTGGGACCCATAGAGTAAAAAAATGGTGTTTGGTACAAAAAGTGAGAACAAGCCCTTATTCTATAGGATGTTCTTAATCCAAACAGGCCCTAAGAAGATGCAAATTTTGTATATTAACAAGGGAACTTTTTTTAAGACGTCTTCTTATTCTTTGTTCTGACTCAGCAATAAACGATTTACACTATTGTCATTAATTTAAATATATGTTTTCACATGTATCCCTAAATCTTATTATACTTGCATCTTTAGCCATCTGAAGCTTTCTTTTGCCACCAGTAGGATCCAAGTGATTTTCCGAATGTGACGGATTTGTATTGTTGAAATTTTCAGAGTTTGGCTGCTGAGAAGGATAGCCTTGATATCATTCAGCATGAATGGACTCTTCCAAAGCTGGAGCAACGTGCTGAAGATGTCTTAAGAAAGCTCGTTAAATAGACGAAACGGCTTGTTATCAAGCACGATCTTTTCTTTTTCAGTTTTATTGATACTCTCAATGCTGAAGTTAAAAAATTCTTAGCATGGAAGTTTTTGTGATTTAGATACCGTCTGCCACATAAGTGATATTGCTGCCCGTTATTCCCATTAGTTGTGCAATAATAATTATTTCAAATGAATTTGTGAATTGTTTTTTTTCTTATCAAGATCCTTTTGCTCGTTAGGATCAATTAAAATTAAACTAGTTCCATTAGCAGCGGTTGAAGATTTATTTGCATAAATGTTGCAATAAATTAATGTATAATGTGGATGTTTTTAAGTTAGATCTCATTCGCTTCATATATTAGTTTTAAGTTCAAATGCAACACAAATGAAGCCTATGTAAAGCCATTACAAGTAGGGGTGGACACGAGCCGAGCCGAGCTAGGTCAACACCTAAATAGGTCAGACCTATTTAAAAAGTCTAATAAACGAGCTAGGCTAAAGGCCTAGACTTATAAATTAAGTTTGGCCTCACTTATTTATTAAATTTAAGAAGCTTGACCTAGCTTAATAGCTTATTAAGTCATATTTATTAATTAATAAATATATATTAAATAATATTTTAAATTATATTTATAATATTAAAAAAAATATTGTGCATTTTAGCATTGTACATATCTAACACATTATAATTAATAATAATTTCGAATAAAAGTGATTTATTGTACCTCTTTCGATATTACATTTGATTTTTTTGAATCAAAATTATTAATAATTTTGGTTCATATGTTAAACACTTTTAAGCTTTATAATATATATTAATTATATAAGTTGGCCTTATAAGCTAACAAGTTAGGTCTAATATAAACGAGCTAAGCCTGTTAAATAAAAAGACCAAATTTTAATTTCGAGCCTGACTTATTTATCTAGAAAGACGAGCCGAGCAAGACTCAAAATAGGTCAAGCCACGAGCCGTTCACGAACGGTCTGACTTATTGCCCGTCCTAATTGCAAGTGTTGGATAGTAATTTTCTTGTAAGTCGATATCTTCCACAACATCTTTAAAGGGGCCTATTAAGTTTCAAGTTGGAGTTCATTGGAATCTATGATAGCATCTTGTAGTGGCTACATATTTCTTGTATTCTTTCACTCTGGGTATGCGCTAAGGTTGTATCGTAGTGAAATTTTTCCACAATTGTTTCCTGAGTAGTCGCTGTGATCTCCTACACATCCTTCGTCCGTGTCTCCTTGCTATCAAGCGGAGTTTTTTCAGCTGCAAAGTACCAAAATTCTATGCACAACAAAATTGTATGCTAAGATCTACTGATTCATTAATATTCTGACTGATTGAGCGTATAGAACACATTAGGCGTCGCAAAATACAGAAGGCACGGAGTTAACAGCGCGCATGGTGATGTTTCTTGAAGTCTGCAAAATATGGTAATATTCTGACCATCCAAGACATATTAGGTCATGCTTATAGCAGAGAGAAGGATGTCATATATTATGTCAATGAAACCGCTCCTCTGTTTAGCATGTCAGTAGTATAGCATGCAAGGAATTCCCTCAGCAATCTGATCCCTTTCTACTTTTATCCAGATTATAGTTTTAAGTGTAGTCCAAGTATAAGTCCATTGCTTTGCTTGAATACACCAAAATGTAGTATACGGTTATGATGCAAGTTCTTTGCAGTGCCATTAATTGAAGCATGCAAAGAGCTTATGTTGCAGTTCAATTCTTTAGCACTATCAACACGTCATGCAATAGATAATGACATTATTAATTCTTCCAAAATTCATGCTGTTTTGTAAGTACTTTATATTGCCATTAGTTGAAGCTTCTTTCCTTCTTGCTCTTATATTTTGATGGGGTTCAATCATTCACTGTAATAAAAATGTTTTGACGAACTTTATAATGAACTCCATAATGATTGTTTCCATGTTATTTAGGCTACGAATAATTTGGTACCTGAATTTCTTCTTGTTATGGATTTTCAAAAGTTTCCGCTTTAATGGGTCAGCTAGTTCAACCATTTTGTATGGATTTTGAGTTGTTCTTGTATCCATGCTGGTTTCAACTTCTTTAGTGAACGCCAACTAATAAGTGGTATTTTATGAATTGATTTGTGTGGGATTAATGCGATGCCTCGGAAATAAGGGAAAGGAAGAATTGCTACGACCAAACCATAGAGCTCGCCACATGACTCCTCTCTCGATCATTTTTATATAGCCTTACTAATGTCGTCCTATGAGGAGAGACCCACATTAATATGCTTATACATAAATGTGAGTAGATGTGGGTTGTGCTATAATATAAAATCACCGCACAAATATTTTATACACAGACACACACAAAAAGATATATATATATATATATATATATATATAT
>LTAE01007543.1:7520-17652 GCA_001647135.1 Pontederia paniculata
ATATATATATATATATATATATTATAGAAGAAGATGCATTAAAATATTTATTATAAGGGCTACCTCTAAAAATATGTTGGATGTGAGATTTGAACCCGGGTTAAAAATATAGGTGAGCATCTTCTTTACCAAAATTTCTTTTGACTAGTATGTGTCTATAACAAAAATATATATATTTATATATTATCGTGTCTGATCGTGCTGGGCCGAGCGGGCTCGTGTTCATCGGGCCCATGCCGTGCCAGGCCAAAAACTCTGAAGGGGTGGCCCGGCCCGAACCAGCCTGAGCACGGGCCTAGGGGACGTGCCGGGCCGGGCCAGCACGCCAAATTGTCGTGACGGCACCGGGCCAGGCCGGTTCCGGTGTTCATCTCTAGTTTAAAGCAAAGATAAGAAAATTAATTAATAAAAATAAAAAAATGAAAGTTGTGAATCTTTGTGTGCACTAATTGTCAAGGGAGAAAAAAATGAAAGTTAAAGATAGTAGCTCTCTAGCGAATCAAGAATTTCACCAAAAGGAAATTGTGTCACGCAAAAGGAGAGTCACTGTGGCAATGTACAACTATTGACAAAGATATATGAAATCGTCGTGGTGCTCCTTTAAAAGATGAAGAGCTCTTCATAGCATAAAAACATGAAGTTAAAATATAATTTATAATAAAGAAAGAAAATCAAAGAAGTATAGATAAAAGCAAACGAAATAATATCTAGAACAAATATTGTTCTAAATAAAAGTATGATACAAAGATAAAATAATGAAATGATTGAAAGGAAAGTAAAACAATCCAATGTGATTGAATATTTGTATCTTGATTTAATTGTCTATGTTTTTTGTTGTATGCTTTTACATGCAGATGTTTCAAAAATACGGTAAAATTATGTACTCAACATATTTAATATATCTTATTTATTTTATTTTACCTTATTGAACCTTATATATTGGGTATTAGCTCGCGGGAGGTCACTTTCCCCTACATCTAGGTCCTATAGGTATTCACAATTAGATGATAATAATGGTGGCGTGGATGTAGAGGAGGTTGATGATGACACAATTAATTGACATGGCATGGAGTGGGTCTACTTAGATGTAGATTAATAGTGTTGTGACAGAAATATAAACTTAGTCCTGGCTTATAATTAAGTCTTTTCACAAAGTCAAGCTATATAAATTTGTTTTAATTTCCAAACATGTGTACATTATGTTGACCATGAAAGAGTCGAATTGTCAAGTCCATGGAAAGGTAAATAAAGTGTAACATCTCTAAGAGCCATCGAAACAAGTATTTGGAGCGTGCTTTTGAGAGGCTTATAAAAAGACTAGTGATGGTAGTTCTCATCACTATTCTTCTCACGGATCATCATCATAGTTTGATCCAGCTATCCCATCCCACTTCATAAGCATTGATGTGTGCTAAGATGTCAGTAAAAATTTACTAACAAATGCACTAATCATATCAAGTAATCGAGACGTGAGTAGAGTTTCATTCTCACGCGAATTGATTCTTATCTATCTAACCCCACCAACTAATAGGAGATGACATTGGTTTTGGATAAAATAATTTTCAAAAATATAAGATTAGAAATAAAATAGAATTTTAATGACAACAAACACTAGACTAGGATGAGATAAGATACGATATAAAGAAACAATGTTTTACTACAAGTTTAATCCATGTTCAGCTCAACTCAAACTCCTGTGAGGATTATGATCTATCAAAAATTTTCCTTCCTCTCCAAGATTAATCAACTAACTCCACCCTAAGTAGATTATATTATTCCTTGTTGATCAAGAGCATAACCCTCAACGATTTTGACACTACAAGAAAATTCATAATTTGTGATGGCTCCTTCGTCACATGTCTATCGCAAAATTGCTTGTCGCAATTTTTTTGCAACAAAAATATATCACCATAAAGTGTCATATACGGTGACACTTCCATCGCAAAAAATTTGCAATGGGTGTTTCTGCAAGGAGGTGTCGTCGCAAATTATAAATTTTCTTGTAGTGTGATAATCACAAACTTAATGGATATATTGGTACTAATATTTTTTATGAGTAACAAAAGATAAAGTCTTAAAGAAATACATAAAGTCAACATGCAACTTAATTCGGTAAACAAGTTGAAGAAACATACGACCGAAAGTCAATGAAAGTATCAAAGCGGATGACCGAAACTTCATTGAAGTATTCCCATGTTGAAGAAGCTGTCAAACTTTTGTCATCAAAGTTTTGAACGACCGAAATAGAAAACCGGTCACCCAAAAATCATGCCGAAGCGGTCAACCTTTTGTCATCAAAGTTTTGGACGACCGAAATAGAGAATCAGTCATAAGAATTTGTATCAAAAAATTGTTCAAATTTAAAATCCAATGCTGAAAGATACAATATGGAAACAAAAATGATAATGGAAAATGAAGATACAAAATAAGATTACTGCCATTGAAGAAGGAGATCAAGAATTCTATCCTTGAGAAAGAAACATAAAAGAGGAATCAAAGAGCATTTTTGTAAATCTTTTTTTCTCTCTAGCATTATTCTTGTGAGAGTTAATTGTAAACGAGAGAAAAACACTTCTTTACTCTGAAAGCTCCAAGTGAAGAGAAGTGAACCCTTACCTCTTGAGCAGAGAAAAGACATTTGAAGTGTACTTGTTTACTTTTGCCCGGATTCATATAAAAGGTGGTGTTAGTGGATCTCTGANTTGGTGCCTTGTGATTCAACAATTGGTATCATATCTCGGTTACTCTAATCTAAGATCAAACGATCTAAGAGTAAGGCATCCACGGAGTTCACTCTTGGCGAAGGTCAATCAACCACTCGTCCACCTGCTTTCAGCTCTTCAATTTTTGCTTGTTGGAAGATTCGTATGCAAGCTTATATTTCCTCTAATGATAGTGATATTTGGGATATAATTGAAAATGGTTTTACCAAGCCTATGAAAATTGTGAATGAAATCAATGTTGAAAAATTGCCAAACAAATTTACTGACGGAGAAAATTATAGTTACAAATTAGACTTGAAAGCTAAAACTGCATTTTACTTTGCTTTAAATGCTATAGAGTTTAATCACATTTCTACTTGTCCTACATTGACTGATATTTGGAAGAAATTCATCATTACACATGAACATACTTATAAAATGAAAGAATCCAGGCTTAACGTTTTGAACCATCAATATGATGCATTTAAAATAAAATTAGATGAATCAGTGAATGATATGGTCATACGTTTTAATGACATTGTGAATAGCTCCTCCTTGGGAGAGCCAAGAACTAATGCTCAAAAAGTTAAAAAGTT
The DNA here is from genome assembly GCA_001647135.1 of Pontederia paniculata. Lineage (NCBI taxonomy): Eukaryota > Viridiplantae > Streptophyta > Magnoliopsida > Commelinales > Pontederiaceae > Pontederia > Pontederia paniculata. Next base: position 10,819 of record LTAE01007543.1, read on the forward strand.
TTTTAGATCCCTTCTCCCAAAAATGGCACAAAAAGCGAACAATCATGGAGGAGCAATACTTAAACATATTGGATTTCGACGACCTTATCGGGTCTCTCTTGACCTATGAAATGAGCATGAAGGAAGATCAGGGAGAAGAAAATTCAAATAAAAAGAAAACTCGGGCGCTAAAGAGAAAAAGTAGAAGAAGAAAGCGAAAGTGACTCAAATGAAGAGGAAGATGAGATCGATGAAAGAAGACTCGCTTTCTACGCTAAGAAACTGGACAAATACTTGACATTTTCAAAGAATAAGAAGAATGGCAATTGGTCAAAGAGAAGATCATCTACTCAACATAAAAGTCAGATCACAATTTTTGAATACAAGGAACCTGGGCACTACAAAAACGAATGCCCCAATCTTGCAAAACGAGGAAAAGAAGTAGAATCATAAAAAAAGAAAGAAGAAATCTCTCCAAGCCACATGGGATGAAAGTGGTGATGGAGAAGAGAGGTACTCATCAAAAGACTTAACGGATAGAGATTAAGAAGCATATATGTGCTTAATGGCTAAAAGCCATGAGGTAATTTCCAACCCCTCTAGCTCTTATTTTGATAGTAATGCAGAAATATCCTTTAATATGCACAAAGAGTTCTAAAAACTAATTGAGAAATATAGTATACTCAAAAAGAAAAATAACATATTGGAGAAGAATCTTGAAAAGCATAAAGAAGAAAACCAGTATCTTAAAAATTCTTCCGAGTCTGAGAAATGCAAATTTCTGAAAGAGGAAAATTCAAGATTATAATTCTTAATAGAAGAATTGAAGACTGAAAATGACACTATGATATGTACATTTGATAAACATTCTTCTACTATTTTTGTGCTGAAAAACGAAGTGGATAACATGAGAAATGAACTTTACAAATTCTCTAATGGTGAAAAAAATTTTGACCTAATGTTATCAAATCAAAGAATCAAAGAAGACCGATTATTAAAAATGGATTAGGATTCTCCTCTTTTCTAAGGTGGACAAAAGAATTATCTCTGTTAAAGCCACACATAATTATTCATCTCGAACACATACTTATTGTTATTACCGTGGTTTTCAAGAGCATATGTCATATGATTGCAATGTTAGAAGAGAAAAAAATAATTGGAATGAAAAAGATATGGGTTCCAAAATGAACAACAACTAACCCAACTAGAACCAAATAAACTTTGGTACCAAAAAGATAAATATTCTAATATACCTTACAAGAATCCACAAGAATAGCAAAATGGTATTTGGACAGCGGCTGCTCTAGACATATGACATGTGACAAATCAAACTTCATTACCCTAAAGGAAACAAATGGAGGAACTATAACTTTTGGTGATAATAGCAAAGGACAAATCATCAAAATAGGTAATGTTGGTAAGAACTACATCCACATTAAAGATGATTGGTTAGTTAAAATCTAAAACACAACCTCATTAGTATTAGTCAATTATGTGATAAGAACTATATAGTTAAACTTGAAATGAATAAATGTTTGATAATTGATTAAGACTCAAATAAAATCTTGCATGTTGGATTTAGACACAATAATATCTACATGATTGATTTCAATGACTTAGAAAATAAAAAGTGTTTAAGTGCTTTGCATGATGAAATATCATTATGTCATAAGAGACTAGGACATGCAAATTTTAATTTACTTTACAAACTATCAAAACATGAAATGGTTAGAGGTTTACCCAAGGTAAAGTTTGAAAAACACTCCATTTGTGAATCATGTTTGAAAGGAAAACAAACAAGAAACACTTTTAACTTGAAAAATCAAATTTCTACAAGTAAAGCTTTAGAACTTATCCATCTTAATTTATTCGGGCCAATTGATATAATGAGTCTAGGAGGAAAATATATGTATCAGTTATTTTGGATGATTTTTCTCGTTTCACATGGACCATATTTCTTTCACATAAAGATTAAACTCTTGGTATGTTTACAAAATTTTCCAAGATAATTCAAAATGAACTTGATCTTGCAATATCAAAAATACGTAGTGATTATGATGGAGAGTTTGAAAATAAAAATTTTGAAAAATTCTGTGATGAACATGGTATTGCACATCACTTCTCGACTCCTAGAACTCCACAACAAATTGGAGTTGTAGAAAGGAAAAATAGAACCCTACAAAAGATGGCTCACACTATGTTAAATGAAAGTAATTTATCAAAATATTTCTGGGCTGAAGCAGTAAGCACATCATGCTATATTCTTAATAGAGTATTGATTAGACCACTTGAAAAGAAAACATGCTTTGAAATTCTCTATGCAAAGAAACCTAATATTTCTTACTTTAAAGTATTTGGTTGCAAGTGCTATGGCTTAAACAATAAGGACAAACTAGGAAAATTTGATTCGAAGTGTGACGATGGTATTTTCCTTGGATATTCAACCACAAGTAAAGCATTTAGAGTTTACAATAAAAGAACTCTATTAGTAGAAGAATCCATAAATGTGAAATTCAATGAAGCTAATGATCTTGTGTTAAGAAAATGTATAAACAAGGATGAAGAAGATGTGATTGTAACACAACAAGGTGAACTAAATGCTCAACTGCAAAACACAAATGAAGTGGAAACACAAGAGATAAACTATGAAGAACAAGCTGAAGATGACCAAATTGACATTCCACGGCTCATACTAAGAAATTGGAAGCATGCATCCTCACACCCACTGATCAACATACTTGGTAATATGTCAATGACGGTATAAGAATTCAAAACTCTATCAAAAACTTTTATCCATTTTCTGCTTTCCTCTCTCAAATTGAGCCAAGAAATATAGATGAAGCTTTAAATGATCCAAACTGGGTAAATGCTATGCATGAAAAATTAAATAATTTTGAGAGAAACAAAGTATGGATGCTTGTAGAAAGACCCATAGATCACCTAATTATTGGTATCAAGTGGGTCTTCCAAAACAAGTTAGATGAATCAGATGTCATTGTGAGAAACAAGGTTAGAGTAGTGGCCAAGGGGTACTCACAAATTGAAGGAATATACTTTGAAGAAACTTTTGCACCTGCAGCTAGATTAGAGGCTATTAGGATACTTTTATCTTTTGCTTATTTTAAAGGATTCAAACTTTTTCAAAAAAAATGTAAAATCCACATTACTAAATGGTTTCATCAATGAAGGAATATATGTTGAACAACCACATGGATTTGAGAATTCAAGGTTTCTAAACTATGTTTATAAAATTTCTTAAACTCTTTATGGTTTGAAACAAGCTCCAAGAGCTTGGTATAAAAGACTAAGTAATTTCCTTATAGAAAATGATTTTTCAAAGGGAAAAGTTGACGCCACACTATTTTTAAAACATGAAAGTCAAGATATCTTAGTAGTACACATATATGTAGATGATATTGTGTATGGTGCTACTAACGAAGAGCTATGTAAAGAGTTTGAAACTCTTATGCAAAATGAGTTTGAAATGAGTCTTGTAGGTGAGCTCACTTTCTTCCTCAGATTACAAGTGAAACAAACAAAAGAAGAATTTTTTCTGAGTCAAGAAAAGTATACAAAGGAGCTGCTCAAAAGATTCGAGATGGATGAATGTAAGCCAAGTTCAACTTTGATGACCACTTCCACAAAATTGGACATGGATCAAAATGGAAAACTAATCGACTTGAAAAGATATAAAGGTATAATTGAGAGTCTTTTTATACTTAACTACATCTAAGACAGACATAATGTTTAGTGTAGGTTTATGTGCACCATTCCAAGTTGCACCTAAGGAATCTCACTTAACAGTTATAATAATTATGATGTACTTGAAAAACACACAAACTAGGTCTATGGTATGATAAAAACTCGAGTTTTGACTTACATGCCTATACTGATGGTGATTTTGCTGGATGTAAGGTAGATAGAAAATATACTAGTGGTATGTGTTGTTTCCTTTGCAGCTCCCTCATATCATGGGCAAGAAAGAAAAAAAATTCCATTGCACTATCTACTACTGAGGCTGAATATATCGTTGTCGGTAGTTGTTGTGCCTAAATTCTTTGGATAAAACAATAATTGCTAGATTATGGAGTAAGTTGCTCAGATGTGCCCATGAAATGTGATAACACCAATGCAATAGTGATGACGAAGAATCTAGTGAGTCAAAAGATGATCGAAATAAAATTTGTCCCGCCGAAATACAACTAGTGGATATTTACACAAAACCTTTAAGTGAGGAAAGATTCTGTATGCTTCAAAGAGAGATTATATGATTGATCTCGATGAATAATTCTTCTTAACAAATTATATGTGACTTCCAAAATGCTCAGTGTAGAAAGAACCAAAAAAATCATATGTGAATAGAAAAATTATGAAATTTTTGACTTTCAATCACCGAACCACTATTTTCGGTCGACCGGTATGATATCAAAGATGTTACACATTCAACTATATTTTAGGTTGAACAAATCATCATTTCGGACGATAAAAATAATAATCTCAACACCCATTCTGATCAGTAACTATTTCGGTCAACTGAAATGCTCTTCCGGGCAACCGAAATCGCAACCTACATAATATACTCCGTTTGGCAATTTTTTCGGTCGACCAAAACTTACTTTCGATTGATCGAAATTGATTTTTCTAGGTCCACCCACTTTTTAAACCACCCCTCTCACCCACTTAAAATCATTTCTCTCCCACTCCTTCTTTCATATTCTTCTCTCCTCCCCTACTCTCTCCTCACATTTTTCTTCCACCACTTCATGCCATGACACAAGTTCAACTTTCATAATGATCTCTACTCGACAGATCACTTCACCAACATCATGATTCGACATCGCTGGACATCCTTCACTTAGGTATCCAAATCTTTTCCCTCTCCCATGTATCTGTAGCCCTAATTTTTTTCTATTTTGATTGTGATTTCATGTTGATGTTGCTCATCCTTTTCAAGTGTGTCGGTGTTTTTTCTTGCATCTCTCTCATTTGATCTAATCTTGTAATAACTTTTCAGTTTACCACATCCGCATCTCTCTCATTTGATCTATTCTTGTAATCACTTTTCACTCTACCACATCCTCACACACCACATTGAAAGATCCACACCTGCTGCTCACCACGTGTTTGTCGAATTGCATAAGCTATCTCTAATACACATTTCAAACTCCCTTTATTGTTGATCATGAGCACTCGACGCAAAACCGTTGCTTCGAAAGGGAAAGCCCCAATTTTTGAAAAAATGGCTTCCTCCAAACGGAAAGAACTTATCTCGTCATCTGAAACCACGATCGTGATCCATCCTTTTTCATTAACAGATCAGTTGCCTCCTCCTTCAATACTCTATATGGCACGCGTAATGTCTCCCATGGTCAATGAATTGGTTGGAATTCTCTGAAAATGCCCACCCTTCGAGAAATGTTCCAAAAACTTGGATGGCTTCCCTTGCTTGAGGTCAATGAGCATGCTTATCCTCGTCTTGTCAAACTCTTCTATGCGAACATAAATATCCTATAGAACATGATTCTATCACCTTTAGAGTCTTAGGATGCACTTTCACCTTAACTAGGGAGTCTATGTGACATTTTTGGTGTAAGCTAGTGTGGACTTGAAAAGCTACAGACACACATGTGGTCATATAGGTTAAATTTCAGGCAAGCCTTATCTGAGGTGTCCAAGGGTCGCTGTGATAAGTTCCCTTACACTGGGGGTCACATGATGCTCAACCCAATCATCAAGGTTGCCCATCATATCATCAGTCACATGTTGATCCCTTGTGCATGACACTATACGGATGTCACTTTCGTTGATCTTAACTTTCTCTTCTATCTCTTGAGGTCCAATGAAAAATGTCATAACTTCGGCACCATCATGATTCATCATCTGCTTCAGATAAAGGACAAGATCATTCCCGATCATGGACAAAATACCAGTTTATATTATGAACAACTATTAACTCACATCTTCAAGTCCAATGGTGTCGTAATTCCTACCAATGAAACCTACTTCAAGGTGAGACCAACTAACGTCATCAATTTTCATATCATGATTCGAGAGGGGCTTCACTTTCAACAGGGTAGATGGATTTATATTGGCAGGGTCAACACCAAATACAAAGAGTCTGAAGATGAAGAGGAAGCATATGAACCGCCAAAAGAAGCCTTGAATGGAGCTCACTTCCTCAAACCAATCCTCATGCCCCAAACAATTGGCCCTCCACTGATGATTGGGGAACACCTTCTTATCAAGACACACCCGAGTATTCTGGTCCAAGTCACTTTCGTTGGCCTTAACTTTCGTTGATCTTAACTTTCTCTTCTATCTCTTGAGGTCCAATGAAAAATGTGATAACTTCGTCACCATCATGATTCATCATCTCCTTCAGATAAAGGACAAGATCATTCCTGATCATGGACAAAATACCAGTTTATATTACGGACAACTATTAATGTAGGATCTAGATGGCACCAAGAGGGGGGGGTGAATTGGTGTATTAAACTTTTTACTCTCTTTTACTATTAACCTAGATGTGTTATATCGCGGAAGCATATATATGAATGTAAACACAAACAGAGAAGAGAGTAGAGAGAAGAGAGTAGAGAGAAGAGAGAAACAAACAGCACACAAACACCAAGTTTGTTATCGAGGTTCGGCCGAACTCCTAGCCTACGTCCCAGCTCCGGTCTTCTCCCACGAGATCTCCGTAGTTCACTACTTTCGTCTTCAAGGGCGAAGGCTCCCTTACAACTTCTCCTTTCTTGCACGGACAAGAAGAAAAACCTCTTACAAAATCCTCAAGATCGCTTGGGCCCTTCTGTGTTAGATTCCTCACTTGAATCACAGAAGGGGAACTAAGGC
>LTAE01007544.1:5914-22532 GCA_001647135.1 Pontederia paniculata
CTTTCAAATTATTCTTTAGAAAATTCAGACAAAGTGTGTTATCTGAATAAATAGCTTTTGAGTTAAGTGACAAGATGAAACACCTAGATTGGGTGTATGAGCTTTGGAAAGCTCTAAAAAGGGTGTGTCTAAAAGAGACATGAATGTACAATTGTTATTGTACAAGTACGCCACATGTAAATGAAGTTAGACAAATGTGTCTGATCATGTGAAAAAGATAATTGTAATGACGAAGAACTTATAAATCAGACGAAAGTGTGTCTGATCATCTTGATGCTAAGTGTTATTTGTTTGCATTCAACATGACCGGACGACTGTTCGTGTGAACGAGTCGATCAAGAGTTGTTGAACTGTCCTCCATATTGGCCATTGAGCAGGATATGGCCAAGAGAAAGAAGAAGATTGATATCTTCGACATGGAGGAAGTTGCTGAAAGGCAGGAGGAAGAGGTTCATGCTGTGCACTATTGCAAGCAAGTCAGGCCAATCTTCAGCCCTACAAAGAAACAATTCAAAACTCGGGATAGGGCGCAAGGTTCCAAGAAGGGCTTGTCATGTTTTGAGAAGTTTGGGCATTTCTAGGACAACTATCTGATAGATTTGGACAAGACAAGAATAAAGGCCCATCAAGTAAATGTCAAAGAGACGAAAGACAAGGAAAAGACACTAGCATCGGTTAGTTCTGTTTTCGCCATCGTGATGGAATGCAAGATGATGTCAAAGGACATCAAATGAGTGGTATATCGACTCGGATACGACTCACCACAATGTAAGACCAAGAGGGTCTTATAACTTCAAAGGAATTGCAAAAAGGGGAAAGATGATCTACATGGGCAACAACACATACCTCGATGTTGAGAGGGTTGGTGAGTAGAAGCTAGATATAGGTGATAGTCTTGTTGTACTCAAAGATGTGTTGTATGCGCCAGGATTGAGGCGCAATCTGATATATGTTCCTATTTTTTTTGCATAAGAGCTTTGAAGTTAGGTTTTATAATGGTCGGATAACATAGGCAAGAACAATGAGGTCATAGAACCGGGAAGTTTGTATCCGATCATGACGGTGTTTTGCCTGGATGTCGTTAAAAAAATGAATAAAAGATTTTTCTCAGTATTCATTGTGTTATATGTCTGATTATGATCTCTGACATAAGAGATTATGACATCTAGAAAACTAAAAAATGAAACAAATAAAGACGAAAAAAACATTCAACTTTGGCATCAAGAACTCATAAAATATAATTTATGATAATTATTGTTAAGAGAAGATATGTAAGTTTATTGACTTCTCGGATGCTATTGTTATATCGGAACCAAACAAATTCAAGGAAAGAGGATATGTGAATAATTAAAACGAAAAAAATAGTATGTAACTATGTGAACATTTGAATAGGAAAAAATACGACGTCATATATTCTAGGATAAAATCTAACTTTTAGACCAATTATTATAATATCATATAAATTATGGTTTTAATTATCAAAATTTAAATATATATATATATATATTTATGATCGATGATAAGAACTATTTATAGAAGAAATTGAAAATTTTATATGGGAAATATTCATATATGATAGCTCTAATTATGAATTATAATCATAAATTTAAAGTTTAACCATTAAATTTGAATTTTTAGTAAATAATCGATTTATACAAACATTAAACCTTATATTTTCGATTTTTGGGCGAACGTCGAGCTCTGTATTGTTCTTGGGCCGCGCTTCACACGATAACTTTGGCAGGTGAAAATGCGCAAAATTATTGGCCCAATTAGAAGGGGGCAGATGGTTTATTTATTTTTTGGTTAAGAGTTCATTTTTTCTTTCAACCCTAAATTAGAGCGAAAAGGAAAAAAAATATTTAAATATAATTTCTAATTTTGACCATATATAACTAGCTATATAAATTAGGATATATTTCTCCAATAAAAAAATATAATTTTTATTTTTTCTCTTTCTTTTTTTTAGTTGTGTTATCCTAATACTTTTACCTCATTTCTCTTTCATTACCTTTTCCTTAATTTCCCTTTTCCTCCATTACTTTTCTTTCCCCTTAATCATCCTGAAACCAAACACACCTTAAGGGACAACATATATTTAATTCGATCTGATCATCTTCATCAATCCAACTCGATGCGATTATTTTTTAATCATATGAATTGGGTCACTACCTTGAATCAGAACAAATTTAATTCGATCCGATCAATTTTGAATCGAATAACGAGTTAAATATTTAATTGTAATATTAATATAATAAAAATTACTAATTAATACTAAACTTACTTATATTTTAATAATTGTAAAATTTTTTTATTATTAGTTTTATTTATTTTATTTTATATTATCTTTTTATTTATCAAATATATGAAAAAATTGATATAAAAAATTAATGGTTCAATTTTATGACCTCATTCGATCCAACTCGAAATTTTTCGAGTTCAATTAGATTAAATTTTAGTTTTTGTTGTCTTAACTCGATTCAACACGATATTATTATTTTTAAATCGGATCAAATTTTATCTCAAATATGAATTAATTCTATTTATTATTACACCTAATAAAAATACGTAAATTATTTTTTTTTATCAAGAAGAATATTTAATAAGGACATGTAGTCTTTAGGACCCATTTGATGCGCTTACAACTAAATAAATAAATACTAGACGAAGAAAGCCAACGTTCACATCTCTCTCTCTCTTTTTTTTGCCACTTTTTCATAATTATCATTATTTTTTCAAACAAATATATTAAATTAACAAGTGCCAAATCTAACCGCTCTCTGTCTCGAAGCGCCAACGCAGCACGAATCTAAAGAACGCCACACGCGCTCGGCGGCTCCTCCCGTCGTCGTCACCGACTCCGACCGCCACCGGCCTTCCCCTCCAGCACCGCACGCATCGCTCACTCAGTCGCCTTCAGCTCTGTAACAGCCGGAGCCCCCGGGTGCCGACGCCTCCGGCGGCGGCGGCGGCGGCGGCGGCTTTGTGGGTTTTGGGCTGCAGTCCTGGTTTTTGGAATTTTCTCGATCGATCAAAAGACGGGAAGAAAAACAAGATTTTTTTTCGTCTGCACGCATTTGTGAGCACCGTCAATTCTCTGCATCGAACGGTTTCTTTACTTGGTTTCTCCTCGCCTTTCGTCGGCAACGGCGGCGTCTGTGCTCGGGATCTCCGGCGAGGAGGAAAAAGAGGGAGGAAGACGGTTCTTTGGATTCGTTTTCGACTTTTGCGCGATTGTTGAAATCTCGTTTCTGTTCTGTTCCCAGATCCGTTTCGGGACGGCCGGAAATTAGAAAAAATACGTTTTTGGTGGGAAAGTTTGGATTTTTGAGGTCGACTTTTGAGGGAATTTTGATTTGTTTACACCATTTTTTTTTCTTGAGAGAAGGTGATTTGTTGCGCTTTTTCTAATCGGATCATTCTTCCACATCGGGAAGCTCTGCAAAATCCAGTCTTTTGTGTCGGGATTCTTACATAGGGAAAGAGGAGCACGAAGGGCGCAGCCTGTGAGTGAATCCTTGAGACGAGTTCTAAGGCTTCTTCTACTGTTGCTTGCGAGTTGTCTGCTGGTAGTAGACGGGGGAAGCTCTGCAAAAAAAAATCATCTTTGAGCATGTGGAGCGAGATGAAGCTGAAGCCCAAGAGCGACGAAGACTACGCCGCGGACTACTTCCCGTGGTCGCCGCCGCGGAAGGACTGCTCGATCAGCCTGATGAAGTTTGTGTCGATCCTCGTCATCTTCATGGCCGGAGTCCTCCTGGGTCTGTCCGCCAGCGGCCACTTCACTCACTACTTCACCTCCCAGACCGAACTGTTCTTCCCCAGGACGATGTACACCGCCAACTGCGACGTCGAGAACCTGAGCTTCAAGAGCTTCACGAAGCCCGGCCATTTGATGCACAGCATGACCGACGAGGAGCTCTTCTGGAGAGCTTCCATGGTGCCCAAGATGAAAGATTACCCCTTCGAGAGGGTGCCCAAGGTCGCCTTCATGTTCTTGACGAGAGGGCTGCTGCCCTTTGCGCCACTTTGGGACAGATTCTTCAAGGGCCACGAAGGCTTGTACTCAGTTTATGTTCATATGTTCCCGGACTACAAGCTCAATGTCTCCGAGAATTCGGCCTTCTACGGCAGGCAGATCCCCAGCGAGGTGAGATATAAGTTCCTGGATCATGTTTTTGTTCCCTAAATTTTGGTCCTTTACTCAGCATTATGTTCAATCTTGTCAATTAGAACCTCATCATGTTTCTATTCAGGAACTTGCACGACATTGCTGCAACAATTTTAATGGTACCTATGTTAAAACTTGTTTCTTGTTATTAGTGATACTTGTGGCTTTTTGTTTCGGAATTCTACTATCACATGCCTGCTATGATATTGATATATATTTTCATCATTATCAGTATTGTCAGGACCCAGGAGTCCTTTGAAGACAAATGAGTTGAATATCAGATGTTCAGAAATAAATTATTGAGTTTCCAATTCAAGATGTTATTCGTTTGACAAGTTATTGCAGGAAAGAAGAGTTAATATACTGAGTATTAAAAAGGATAATGAGTGAAATTGCATGAAGATGTTACAAACAATGCGAAATTTCAGTCATGATTTTGAATTCCAAGTTCACTAATACATGAATTTCTTGTGGTATATTTTTCATTTCTCTTTCCATCCTGCAGGAGGTCTCATGGGGTTCAGTAACACTGGTAGATGCAGAGAAACGACTCCTGGCCAATGCTCTTCTGGATTTCTCCAATGAACGATTTGTTCTGCTCTCTGAGAGTTGCATTCCAGTTTACAATTTTCCGACCGTGTATGAGTACCTCATAAATTCTGCCCACAGCTTTGTTGAGTCCTTTGATGAGGATTCACCGCAAGGTCGCGGTCGTTACAGCCGTCGCATGGAGCCTCATATCATGCTCAATGAATGGAGGAAAGGTTCTGAATGGTTTGAACTTAGCCGTGAGTTGGCAGTGAATATAGTCGCCGACTACAAGTACTACGCCTTATTTCGCAAGTACTGTAGGCCTTCTTGCTACCCGGACGAGCATTACATGCCAACCTACTTGAATATGTTTCATGGTTCTCTGACTGCTAATCGGACTGTGACCTGGGTCGATTGGTCGAGGGGAGGACCTCATCCGGCAAGATACGGCGCTCAAAACATTACAGTGGATTTTCTCCATTCTATTCGAAACAATGGCACCTTCTGCATATACAACTCAAAACCAACATCGATTTGCTACCTCTTCGCAAGGAAGTTTGCTCCCAGTGCATTGGGTCCCCTACTTAATCTCACATCAACTGTGATGGGGTTTTGAATTCCTTGAGCTACTTGTCCATGGATCATTTCAGGTGGCAGGGAGGCAATTATTCTGTTGTTGCACCTCTGCTCATGGATTAGATATATGGCCTTGTGGATGGAACTTTTCTGGTGTGCAGGTCTGAATGGTATCCAGTTCAACTTTCTGAGCTGCTCAACTAAAGATGAGAATACTGCAAAAATCCTTAACCACCCATTTTGAGGTTTTAGGATGTTAATATATTTGTTTTAGGTACTAATTTGTGAATACAAATCATTGTTCATTGTGTAATTTTAAGTTGGAAAACTGCAACTTGTTGATTGTTCATTAGCATCAACAAGGTTGATGCTTATAAACAGAAGTTTATGGTTATCTACTTCCTAGTGGATGAATAACTTCCGCTTAGATTTTACTGCTGTCTGTTTAAGTGGATTAATATTTTTATTTTTCACCAGAACAGGACGACAAGTTTGTCTCCAGTTGTGTTAAAAACAATAAAGATGCTGCTGCGGCATATTCCCTTGATTATGTTAATTGATATATGGAAACAATCCGTTTGCACGACTGAACATACCAAATTGTTTTAGGACGGGTCTTGTGTTGTGACACTAGACACTGTCAGCATGAACTCAAACCGTATGTTAATGATTAAGTGCATAATGATCAAGAAATGTTTATGTCAGTAACATAAAGCTAAAAGATAATGCCAAATTTGCATGGAAAGTTTTAACTCAATTTTTTGACGTGCAGGTTGAAGGTAATCAGGACTGCTTGAAGATTCGGATATCCTGTAACTTGGCCTCAGTAGAAGTAATAACATAATTATCCCAAACATTTCTTTATCATTATAATAATTCATATTGATTGCATGCGTCATGCATAATTACATGACTTAAGCTTTTGACGTATCAATAATAGAAATTACATAATTAAGTTGAAGAAACATGCTGAGCGCTAGAAACCTGAAACCGAAACATGTATATGTTGTCATTAACATTACCACATCACCTTGTTACACATATATGGCTCATCAAAACAACAATTTCGGCTAAAATAGTTTTCACAGGGCGCATGTAAAGCCGCAAGTTCAAAAAGATAAAAAATGTACTTCAGTAAATCTTTGATCTTCTCCTCACAAGATATTTCAGAATCCAACCATTTGTCCACATACACAGAAAACATTAATGTACTTTATGAAATATATGATACACTACATATTTAAATTTGGAAGATTCGAATTGCTCTCACTTAAGAGGCACACCAAAAAGAAATCACATCTATAACGTTCTGAAGTAAAACCAATCGTAAACCCACTCTTCATAATTGTTACAATTCCATAAACTACAATTCACTATACCATTTATTTAGATATCAAAATTGGTGTTCTTAGATGGAAAAATTGCATTAGAATGCTGCCATCGACAGTAATCAGACCTTGACAACAGTCACAAAATAATATCATGGATATGGAGCTAGACCATTTGACATATAGAAGGGGTCGTCAACCATGATGAGTATTTGCAACTATAAAGAATGGGTCGTCAACCATGCAAACACCTTGGAATATCTTTATCTGGATTGATTAGGAGGTAGAAAATTTCTTACTGGAAACTAAGCACAGTCAGATGCAAACCACCAGCTGGTAATTGAGCTCTAATCATGGGAGCATGCTTCACTAACATTGAACACAAACATCGAGTTGTTATCTGCACTATTCAAACCAACTATGGCAACTGATAATTTCACAGACAGAACACAAAGGCGCAAGAAAGGAACAAAATCATATCCCATAATAAAACAATGAATAACTTCATGGGTCAGCATTCACCATAAATAGCCTTACAGCCAAGATGTGAACTCTTTATGCAAGAATTTGAAGAAATACTGGGATGTAGCAACCAAATAAAAAACGTTGTTCCCCTCCAAGAACAATCACTTGGACTGAAAGAAATGACAGAAGAATGTCTAATAACCCCTGCTGCTTTTAACAAGCAGCTTGGGCATTAGGGTTTTATTAACCAAAATTTTCCACTGCAGCAGTATAAAAGAGAAAATTGTTTCAAGCTGTAGATTCTTTGAGGTAGGCAATAAGATCCGCACGCTCTTGTGGCTTCTTCAGTCCGGGGAAAACCATCTTCGTTCCAGGAATGTACTGCATTGTGCATTACCAATAAAACATATCAAACATCAGATAACCTCTATAGTAATGGAAAAGAAATAACAATTCTTATTTATGAAACAGTTCAAGAAAGCTACAAGTGCACCATGACACAATCAGTTCTAGTTCAGTCAGCAACAACAAAAATAATAGATGTTGATTGGCTAGTGAACAATTTTGACAAGTAAAATACTATATGCATTGGCGTGTTTACAACATTGACAAGAATGTTAATGAATAATTTTTTTGTACTTTCTTGCAGGATAACTACTGACTTCATGCAGTTGGTATGCGCAATATTTTTTTTAGGAGTATGCACAATAATATTAAGGGGCAAACAAATTACTCTTAATAGTTATTTCTCAAGAAATTGTAGAGTTTACCAATTCAGTATATTTGATCACAAGTTTAGTCATTGCTTAATGAGAATAAAACATGCACTGTGCTCTCCTAAATGAACAAGTGAAGATACATTTGAACAATATAAATTAAGCAACCGAAGATAACCATACAAAAGAGAACATAGTTCAATTATCTTTGGGATTTTCTCAAGATGCATATATCATTTGCAGCTCATTGATTTATAAAAGAAAACTACCCTGGCTGGCAACACAAGAATGGATTAAGTGCAAGCTCAAGAAGCCCATTGCCAATCATAAGTACCAATTCATGCTAGTTGAACATCTACTATGCCTATCGATGTGGAACGCAAGTAGAAAAGACAAACATTATATTGATTCAAGTAGAAAAGACATGTTATTGATGAAAAATATATACGAATACATGGAAACAATTTGATCATACAAGAATAGGAATACTATGCCTATCGATGTGGAACGCAATAACCAGTTGAAACTTGATACCTTCTTAGGGTTCAGCAAGTAATCATACAAGGTGCCCTCCTCCCATGTCACAGCCATGTTCTTGTTGGCCGCCGAGTACGAGTACCCGGGAGTGGTGCCGGACTGCCTCCCGAAAAGTCCATTCAGATTGGGACCTGCAACAAAATTATCGATCGCTTCTAACAACAAATCATTTGTAGAAACAACAACAACATGAATAATTGACAAATCATTTGTAGAATCACTGATTTGTACAAGACATGCAGAAATAGATCTAAAATCTCGAAGTTTCATGAGAACAGAGGTCTCCCGTATCAATCTACCAAAGAAATCATCCAAAAGGAACACAGATCCAAAGGGATCTACACAGCAAAGTGGCGCAACTAAAAAGAAACGCATAAAAAATCGCAAAAAAAAAAAAAAAAGAGGACCTTGCTTGTGGCCGGCGCCTTTGTCGACGGTGTGGCACTGCGCGCACTTGGTCTTAAAGATCTTCTCTCCGGCGGCCTTGTTGCCCGGCGGAGCCTCTGCGAACGACGCCATTGACGAAGCTTTGCGAGACGGGAAGAGAAGAGAAGGAAGAGTTGTGATTTGATTCGCCTTCTACAAAGGTTGAGATTGGAGACCCTTCTGGATTTTATACACGCCATCGTGACCATAGTGCCCTCGTTCGGTCCGAGTAATTACGAGGTATTTTAACGGGACTATGAGCAGGTAGTGGGTAAAAGATGAGGTTTATTTGGGTAATAAAAGATTGTTCTGGAATCTTGGGCTGCATCTGGATGGACGGCTTGGATATCGCCACGTGGAAAGAAGCGTGGCCGCCTGACGCCTCAGTCGTCTTGGGGAACAAGAAAGGAGTTGGGCCAATCAAAGAATTTTTAAATCTTGATTTCACGAAATTTATTTTTTTGTATTGTTTTAAAAATAAAAATACTTTGTTTGGATAAAAAGTAATAAGGTAAAATATATTAATAAAAATAAATAAATATGATTGAGAAAAAAAAAGTTGAATAATACTATTTTTATTTAGTGATAAAAATAGATTTTTATTTATTTTAGTTTTGATCCAATAAATTCTTTTATACACCCGACCAGTTTATGTGGAATTTGAATCATGGGATCATATTGTAAAGTAAAAAAAAAATTATGTACAAAACAAATATGACTATAAAATATTATATATTATTAACAATAAATCATTATTGAGCATTCAAAAATATCTAAACATATTGTTTCAACTTTTTAGTTATTTTTTGGGATTTCTTAAAATACTAAGTTAAAAATTCAAATTTTAAAATAAAATTATACAATAAGATTGAATCAACCGGACCCTAAATCATGTTTGACTTTTTCAATTGATTTGGTATTCATAATTTTGTGCTAACATAATTTATAATAAAATAGTAAAATGTAAGTGTTGCATTGTGCCTCTTAAATAAATAACAAAAACATATTATACGTTTGGTATCTATATTATTCATAATGGAAACAAAATGGTTGGTGGGAGTGTTTTGATAAGAATACCGTGTTTGACTGAGAAATTGGCACAAACATTAATATGAATATAAATAAAGTGTGTTGATAATTAATTTGGATTGACACATCAAATTAGTGAGAATGTATTTTAAATTGAAAAATTATAAGTTAATAGTTTTAAGTTTGAATTTTAGAATCGTCTATTCGATCAGAGAAATATTATTTTGCTCTTTGTTTCGACTCTGAATTAGTCAGGTGTTAATAGTCCGAGTGGGTAGAAAAACAAAATAAAGTGTGTTGATAAGCGACGGATATCTAAATTAAATTTATTGTCATATTCATGTCAAATAAGTGTTACATATATACAAAATATACAATGTATTTTTGTTATTTTATCCATACATACAATAAAGTTAATATATCAATATTTACATAAAACAAAATTTTGTATCAAATAAAAAAAACGTATTCTTTTGAAGGATATATATTTGTAAACTCTGAAGCCAGATGCAAATTAGATTTTATTGAAGTATATAAATTATTGGATGCATTTTTGGATTTTTTTTATGTGAAAGGGGCATTGATCGGTTAGGTTAAACCGCTAATATGTGCCGGTTCAATAGATGAATATGAAAAAAAAGCCTAAAAACTATAAACCTAATGACAGCTTTAGTTACTCTAGTTAATTTAAAACTTGACGCACACATGAGAACAATGAGAACTTAAATACTTAATACGAGTCATTTAATTGTCTTGATAACTAATAATTAAATAGAATGAGCCATCAAAGTAGCCTTTTTAACGAACTTTAAAATGATTTCCTTAGTTAGCCTCTCATTTAGTATTTTAATTAAAAAATAAAAATGTCATGCATCATTTTGACACCATATTTTATAAGTTATACCACACGTTATGTACATCATTATTATATATCGATACTTTTAATAATGAATCCCAATCATAAATCTAAAATTTAATAGTTAAAAAAACATTTGACACAATATCAATAAAATGGTGAATGATATCCTAGTTAATCCCTTTTATTATACATAGAGTGCTTAAATTCTTTTTTCATGCTTAAATTATGTTACATATATTTTAGTACTTTTTATGAATCAATTATTTGCTTTTGCAAATTCAGAGTTTAATGATTTGAAGTTTCGAATCATTGAACAAAAAAAAAGTTAACTATTTTTTCTACTCTTTTATAGGATATATTTACAGAGGAGCGAACCTTATTCAAACTTAGTAATCGTATAGTTTTATATGTAAATTATGATTAATATTTCACAAATATATGTTATTGAATATTATATATTAAACACATAATTTATTATTTTATTATCATTAAGTTTACCTGCTTAATCAGTTTGAAGGGCACTCCTAATTGACATCAAATCAGGTTCGAATGCCAACATTAAATACGACTTTCTTATTAATAAAGAAAATTGTTGCATGAAATGTTTATGATTATCATGCACAAAAGAACAGAAAATGTTTCAAAAGATCCCAAATAAATACAACCTTAATCCACTCAACAAGGTGACATGCATGTAGGAATATGACAAGTATATTAGAATTGAAGTAATCTCAATCTTTTTTTTTCTCAAATGTCATCAATCATCGTGCAATACCTTAAGCGTAACAAAGAGCTAAGTATCAAAAGAGTCAGTAATCTGAATAGTATCATATGAGAGAGAGAGAGAGAGAGAGAGAGAGAGAGAGAGAGCAAACCTTAATCATAAAAAGCTGTCAATTAGGGAGCTCCTGAAACATTAGAGTGCGACTGTCCCTTATAATGAAGTGCTTGCTGCAACAATGGATGCCAGTTCCCTATTCCAGTTAAGATTGTTTATAGCTAATTCATGCTATCACTAATCAGAAGATAGAATGCAGAAAAATTATTAAGAGTTTTGCAGTAGCCCTCCTTCCACATGAATGATCATTCCAGGGAATTTATTGGATGCAGGCTACAGCTAAGGAAACTATGCACAAAAATTTTTCATTACCAGAAAAATAACTGCTGTAAATACCCTAAAACAAGAGGAAAATTGGCAAAAATAAGCGACAAACTGAATAGTTGGATTTCATTTTCTTAGTTTGTAGGAACCTCCCTAAGAGGAAGCATGGGTCTTGAAGGCATTGGAGAGGACCCCGAAGGTGAACCGATGTGGAGAGCATTATGAGAGTACAAGCTTGATTCCTCATTGACATCCGATACGGTGGCATCGTCCCTGATCATTGTGCGAAAAGATATGGAACCTGGCTTTGTGGAAGCATCAGAGCTCCTCCCAGCTTCATGGCGGCTCTGGTTGGTGATGAGAGATGCGCCATCGTAATAGTCATCATAAGGCGCGCCTTCCATCTCTCTTGGCCCAAGCATGTCTCTCAGGGCCATTGAATCAGATACTGGATAGAACACCAGCATTACAATAATGATAATGGCGCAAGACAACATGCTGATGAAGGCCAGGAAAATAAATATCTCGAAGGAAAAGTTTCCTGGCTGAGGTAGCACGGAGAATCCAAGAAGGACCGCCCTCATTGGGATGAAGAATGCAATAGCAGATATCAACCAATATAGCCTTCGGCGCAGTCGCTTGTTGATAATGAAAGACAACATTCGTATCCCAACATATGTGACATAAGTTACTGAGACGACATAAAAAAGCCCTAGAA
The DNA here is from genome assembly GCA_001647135.1 of Pontederia paniculata. NCBI lineage: Eukaryota > Viridiplantae > Streptophyta > Magnoliopsida > Commelinales > Pontederiaceae > Pontederia > Pontederia paniculata. The sequence continues at coordinate 18,373 of LTAE01007544.1, forward strand.
TTATAGTGCTGAGCAATGGATAAGTACATATGCGGTGTTCTTCAATCAAAAAGCTAGTTCTTGTGAAATACTTTGCCATCTTTGCTCTTCCGTTACTCTGATCCTCATTGATGAACGTGGGTAAAGCAAGAACAAGGAAACATTGCGCCAAGAAACCTGGAAGGCAATAGAGAATGACATAACCAATGGTCCTTCTGTTCCATCGCTGGCTTAAGGTATCTGATTCTCTGTTCTGCAGAGAAGCTCGTAGAAGGAACACAAATGTCAGTAAGATGCACGGTTCTGAAAACCCTAGATTGGAAAGTATGTAAGCTTTGCAGATGTTCCTTTTCCATGTCAGGCTAGAGAAGAGACTTTCCTTCAAGAAACTTAATCTACTGATCTCCCAAATGCTCCACCAAATTGCAATTAAAAGTAGAACGATTCGTATTATCCACGGACCATTAAAATAATTGAGCTGAAGATGCCCCCTTTTTAGGATGTGTACTCTGAAGTAGGTGACTAAACAGATGCAAATTAAGCCTAAGATGGCGAATACAGCAACAAGACAGATTGTTATCACACCGAATGCATCGGCAGCACTTCTGGAAAGGGGCATCACCCAAAACACAAATGCCACGCATGCTCTCTGCTAACATCGATGCCTGATGAACCACAGGTTCAAGTCAATGTGATCCTCTAATGTGGCTTCACTCAACTGGCACACCCCACTTCGCAAAGGTGAGATGAACTCCAGTTAGTCTCTTGATTCCTCCATCAAGTCATGACATCTAAGGACTGCACATACAATAAAATAATGTGTTTCAGGAAAAAAACATAATTTCCTGGAGAGAACTACTATTATCTAACAAAAATTAGGAAATCCATCTATACAGAAAAGCAACAAGTTAAATATCATACTCAAAATCAATGCAGGATCCACATGAAGGTATAATTATTTCAATTCACACAACAAAGTTACATCCTTCAGTCAGACTATGAAAGAAGGGCATCTCATCAATCCGAAACAATATCTCAATTCTACACAGAGGCAAGAATCAGAAGAATCAGCGCAATAACAACCGACAACAACGACAAGGGCCACATCCAACAACCAGCAACCAAATTCAGATCTAACCAAGAACTAGTCAAGCTACGAGAATTACCTAAAAAGGAAGCATCTTTTCCCCCTTCAGGTGCATGCATCACACTTTTTCTCAACTCTTCCCGACTCAACAAGTTCAAAGCCTCATTAAGAAAAAAAAAAGGAAAGAGAAAAAGGCACTCAATTTAGCATCCAGTTCAGTAAAACTACTGTCGCTCAATCCCTAGGTCACTTGCTCCTGAACTAAACCAACCCTTCGCCATCATTCTCTAAGGTGCTAAACGCTTCAGAAGCAGGCAAACGATTCCATGTTCCGAAGCCAGCGACAAAGGAGGCTTCTTTTTTTTATGATTTCGGTAGCAACATATAATAAAGGAACAAACTTTCACAAGAAAGAACAAATTTGGCTTTTGCTTAAGTTCGCGTTACCAAGATCAAACACACCAGGCCGAAAAGAATAATCGCACAAGTAACAAGGGGATGTTGATGTTGGTACCAGAACAGAGAGAGATCAACGGCGCTGGATGGGAACCACGAGTAGGAGAAGACCTGGATACGCCGTGGGAAGGCCAACGGCGCACCGAATCGGGCGACGCAGGGGGGTCTCCGGCGGAAAGGGCCCGGCGAAGGAAGGCGGATCCGGAGCGCCGACGACGGGATTCCGGAGGAGGTATGAAGCAGATGACGGCTGAGTAAGAAATGTAGAGAGGAGAGAGAGAGAAGAGAGAAGAGAGAGAGAGAGGAAAAAAAGGGAGGTTGGGGGGTGACAGGCTGTCACCAGCTGGTCACGAGGCTCGGATACCGAGGCAGAGGGGGTGGAGGTGGGGACCAGGAGACGAGCCGACGTGGCGGTGGGTGGGGTCGAGGGGTCGACTTGTCCTGTTTGTGGCGTGGTGGAGGAGCAACGTACCGCGGCAGACGAGACACGCCCACGTTCGCACCCAAATGGACCTCCCAAAACGTTGTGGACACACCCACCGGGACCATATCTGTAGACCACTCTCATCTCTCTGTTACTTATTATTAACTAAATATATAGTTTACAAAACAAAAAAAAGTGTGATGGTGAGTAATTAAAATGGGAGTAATGAGGAGCTCAATTGGACTCCACAAGTATAAAACATTTTAAATATGATATTTATAATATTTTTTAAAATTTTATTTTAATTTTTAATAAAATATAATTAAAAGAAAATTGTAGATCTCAATATTTATGATGTTTCAGAATTTTAGCTTAATTTTTTTTCACAATTAGAATATTTTTTCGGTCTAGACCCACTGGTGTCCAGGGCTACTAGCACCTGACTAATCCGGTGTTCGGACGAAAGCGGCAGGATAAATCCTAGCAAAATTGACGACTCTAAGGCTAGTAGCCCTGGACACCAGTCAATTTTAAAAACGAGTGTGACTCTAAGGCTATTAGCTTCGAACTCGGGGCTACTAGCTCTCGGTCCCTCAATCGGGGACACAAACTCGCTAACCATATGTGCCAATCAACTTGAATTAGAATATTTTTTTGGGCAAATGGCCGTTCCTTTTATCTATTTTAAATATTTAAAAAATGTAGTTTTAAATATTAAATTAATATATATGTATATGGAAATAATTACTAGCATATATATATATTAATGCATGATTAATAATATAAAATTTGTTAATTAATACAATATTTATGTTGTAAAATATTTAATTTAAAGAATAATGAATGTGTGGAGTATGTTTTTGAGCAAAAAGATAATTTAATTTAAGTGTCAAAATCTCAATCATAAATATGAGATTGAATAATGTTCTATATGTGAAAGTAAAATTTGTTCCACAAATTATTTACCATCTTTAATTTAAAAATTATGCATAAAATAGTGATTAATATATTTAGTGCTATAAATTGTCATTAAAACATATGTGGTGGTATATATAGCAGTAATTAAAGTACTTAGTGCTATATGTTGTCATTAACAAATTAATTGGAACCATTAAGATGTGTACCATAATACAGTGCTATTAACACGAGTGTTATGATAAGTAATTAACATGTGTATTCGAATGGTATGTTTAACAAAATTATTTTCATCATTATGATCATTAATCATGAGTTAAATGTATTTATAATATACAATTATGTGTAATTTGCGTAAGTGTTAAAATATGTAGTTAGTTTATGTATTAATCATTTGTGCCCATGTAGATAATTAAATAACCTATAAATGATGTAACGAAACATGTAACATGGCAAAGAACCGAGCTTCATTGAAATGATGAACAAGAGAACACAAAAAGAAGAATATATTTGCAGTAACATAAGGTAGATCATATTTTTTTAAAAAAAAAGACATAAATTCATCTTCTTTGAAAATAGTTAAGGTATGCATACAAAAAATTAAGAAGATCATGAGGTGGGATCTCTTCCCAAAAGCTATCAAAAGTGGTACAACGTCGTAAGTTGGCAACGATTGATTTCTCTTACAATATGGGTTGCTACAAATTGGTCAAAAAATTTACAAACATTTTCGGCATCAACTAGAATGTTGCGCGTGCACTATGAACATCTTTCCTTCTTGTTAAGGATGTGAATTTAGGTTAAGGAGTCACACTCGGCACCTTTTTGAACCCCATCTTCTGGCACTTTATCAACCCGCGTCTCAAGCCCCAAGTTTAAGCTTCTAATGTTGATGAATACAAATTGTCTAAAGCGCCTGCAACAATAAAAGATTTCATTAGACGATCTAATTAGAAAGCATGCACCTCCCCTCTTATCGGATCTAATAAAATATCTAACATAAGATAGATCATAGATCAGTACCACTTGGCCTTATAATAATTTTACGATATTGAGGATTCAAATCGATCTCGATCTTAATATGAAAATTTTATGGATAAAATTTTAATAGAATCTTAATTTATATCGCACGACCTTATTTATGATCTTAAATAAATATTTTGATCATTTTAACATAATATTTTTTTATAATTTTGATACTAATAATTAATATTAATGAAGTTAAATATATTTTTCTTATAAAATAATTAAATCATGGTCTGTTGTAGTGGTGGACCTCGTGCCGGGCCAGCCGGCACG
>LTAE01007545.1:4739-22532 GCA_001647135.1 Pontederia paniculata
ACTGCACACATATGGTTCTTCATGATATGTATTACGTGTGCAGTGGTCGTCCATTCATTCAGCTCAGGTCGACCACAGTACTGAACTTGTCTATATTCTGTTACAGAAATCAGCTCAAACAAGTTCATTAGTACATACTGAGTTCACTTACAAATTTGTGATCATTCAAAACAATCTCGGGATCCTAGATTCAACAAAAAACAACCATCCAATTATCAAGCCAGCTCCACATATGGCAACCTGTAGCAAGGAACCTAGCAACACGACTTTTGTTTGTAAAAAAAATAGAACAATTAAATTGTTATGTAAAAATCATTCAGTTCAACATTTGCACAATTTTTAAATTGGACAAATCTCAGTTTAACATTTCTTATGGGACACAAAGCTCAGACCTGAATTGTGCTTAAAGCTTCTCTCCAACCAGTTTTGTTAAAGAAATTTGAAAATAACAATTTAACAATCTATTTGAAGAGTTTGAAGATTCACATGACAATATAAGAAAGCATCATTTCGAACTCTGCTGCTGCTGTTGATGTGGAATAATTCTTCAAAAAATGAGAATATAGTGAAAGATAAACAAATAAAATTTTAGTTGGAGAAAAAAAAGAGCAAAAATAAAAAAAAAAGGTGAGAAGAAAGAATAAAATAATAAATTAAAAAGACTAAGGTCGTTCATCTTAAATTTATGATTAAAATTTTAGTAGAGTTTTTAAGATTTAGTAACAATAAGTACACTTAAATTTGATTAAAGTTTTAGTAGAGTTGAGAGAATGTAATATGGTAATGTGGACTGAGTAATTAGAAGAGTAAGAGTCAGGTGAGGTTGAAAGGATGAGTTATGTTTGTGTAGACACTCACAGGAGGATGTGGGTTCATATACGAACCAATTTTTTTTTTCATGATTTTAATGGGTGTATATATTGTTTACAACTTTTTTCTTAGAATTATAGTCTAGATACATTACGTTTTAAAATAATTGTAACAAAATGCAAATGTATTTTTTTAGTGATATGTAAAGATATGTTATGATTAAAAATGTTGAATTAAGGCGACATAAATTAATTAAATGTTTTTTTTTATTTTTTGGATCGTACTGAATAGTGTGACAAGGTAGCACAACGTGATGATATTATTAAAGTATTTAAACTAATTTTATAGTTTCTTCATTGAATTTACATGTGAGAAATCAATATATCCTTCGAGAGTTCATATGAATTTCAATTCTTAAAATATATATATATATGTAATTTCATTATTTTGTGGGCAGTTACCCTAGCTTCATCATATATATGTTATTTTTGGAGCGATTATGTACTATGGTGGTTTTGAACATTAACATAGTGAAAACTATCTGCGATGGTCGTGAACGTAGGAGATCCATCTCCGAACCACGTAAAATCTGTGTCTATTTTTTTTTGTATTTCTTGTAATCTTTCTACTTGCTGAATAGTGTGACATGGTAGCACAACGTGATGATATTATTAGACATTTAAATTATTTAAACTAATTTCATAGTTCATTGAATTTACATGTGAGAAATCAATATATCCTTCGAGAGTTCATACGAATTTCAATTCTTAAAATATATAACATGATTTGGACTCCTACAAAATTTTGAATTAAACTATTCAGTTAACATCCAATAATAATCTTAGTTAAAATATTACAAATGATATTATTAAAAATAAAGTTAATTTCACTTTTTAATCAGATTTCACTAATTTAATTCTACATCATTTAGACCTTGACTGAGATGGGTTTATTTTTATTTTTGTTAAACCAAATTTTAACCATTGATGATATCCGGATGCTATGAGTTATACTTTTTTTATTTAAGGTGAAATTCCATTTTCTGACCCATCCATCCTTTTTTTTTATTTAGGCTCCTTTTCTTCGCCTCATTTCTCTCCACTCCGTAAATATATGAAACTTAAAACACAATATACATACAACTTATATTTTATAACACTTCCAATATATTTTTAATCAATTCCTCAAACTATTTTGGAACTATAATTCCTTTAAATAATAAAAAGGTCGATGTTGTTCTCTTACAAATGTTTTGTTATTTTCATCATATCCAATTATTGATTATTTTTACAACATCATTTTAAATATTGTTCCTCTCAACGTTTCAATACTCAATATTCGAAATATGAAATTTATTATGTAACATATATCATGAAAAAAAAAGAACTTTTTTTACAGATCACTCCTTTATAAGTTGCATATTTATTATTCTTATCAATCAGAACGAAAATAAAATAATATAAAGCAAGGATATATATTTTTCATTAGAAAAATTTCTTGTTCCCAATTTACCCCTCTGTGTCTCCTTCTTCCTCTCTCTCTCTCTCTTCTCCTTCAGATCCCGACCGAATCGATCGCGCGTTCGATCTCGCCGCCGCGATGCCTCCGCCGCGCCCCCCAAACCACGAGTTCCAGGAGTGGTGGAACAAGGAGCGCCAGAACCTCCTCCACCCCTCCTCCTCCCCGTCGCCGCCTTCGCCGTCTCCGGCCGCAGCCTCCTCCTCCACCACCACCTCCACCTCCGTCGACACCGGCACCCCCACCACCCCCGCTGCCGCCGGGAAGTCGCGCGGCCGCTCCCGCCGCCAGCTCTCCTGGCTCCTCCTCCTCCGCCTCCACCATTCGTGGGCCTTCATAGCTTCCCTCCCCTCCCGCCTCCTCCACCTCCTACGCACCGCCGCCCGCCGACTGGCCTCTTCGTCCGCTCCTTCCTCATCCTCCCGCCTTTACCGCGTTATCCGTGGCTTCCTCGCCCTCGCCGTCGTCCTCTTGATCCTCGAGCTCGCCGCCTACTTCAAGGGCTGGCATTTCCGTCCCCCCTCCTATGCCTCTTCCGCCGAGGCCCTCGAGCGTGTCTACGCCTTCTGGCTGTTTGTCCGTGCTAATTACCTCGCCCCGCCGCTCCAGGCTCTGGCAAACATGTGCACCGTGCTGTTTCTAGTGCAAACCGTCGATCGGGTGGTGCTCGTGTTGGGATGCGCTTATATAAAGCTCAGGGGGGTGAAGCCCACGGCGGAGATCGTGTACGGGAGGGATCAAGAAGATGTGGAGGACGGCGCCGGCGTTGTCGTTGCAGAGGAGTACCCCATGGTGCTGCTTCAGATCCCCATGTGCAATGAGCGGGAGGTAAGCTGATGTAGGTACCGGATTCTCGGATCTTGTAGGGTTTTCTTTTGCTAATATTTTTTTCTTAATATTTAGCGTTAATGTTGTAGTACTTGGCTAATTAAGCAATGAAAGATAAATTTTGATTGTCTAGACTGAGATGTTAGATTCACCAAAACATGATTTTGATTAGGATTGTCCGTAGTGTGTTCATTAAAATCAATTTCGTATCGGTCACTGGAAAAACTTAAACTGGTAATGATAGAAATTAAACTGGCGGAAGTCAAATGAAGGTTATATAACTTTATTAATATCTAGAGAATTCTATAAACCAAGGCTTCAAAGTTCAAACGAAACATTCATCAAATAGACAAACTTGCATTTGCATTAAAAGATTTCGGAAGTAGAAACAACATATGGCCATTTTTAGTAAGTCTCTGCCTGCATATGCTGGAAAAGGTTATCCAAATGTTGTAAGAGTTATTGCCCACTGGAAGAATTATCTGTGGAGAAAGAATGGAGTGGGGGAGGTTCAAAAGAGTTTCTATTACTTGACTACATCTCCTTTATCCATTCCGTTCACGAGTTGATATTACTTGGATTAAAATGACAGTATTCTCACCAGATGTTATAGAACTTTTCATATTTTTATGAGAGAGAAGCTTCTCATATTTTAGAAGCTTAAATAACCACTTCTCCATTTGCTACAATGTATCGAGCACAATATTTCTGTAATGATCAATTATCAGAGCTTCAGTGCTACAACACTGATAAATTTACTCGGCTTTGTTGAGGTAGATTCACATGCTGGAATCAGATTTCTGCGAGTCTTAGTTATTATATAATGCTTTCATCTATAGTTAATCTCATGAATTTCATAATTACAAATTCTTACTCATCAACAAAATAGGTTAATTATGTGAATATGTATCATATCCACGATGTGGTCCAATACTTACCTCATTGGTATGTTGGTATGCAGCTTAGTGTAGCTAATTCATGAGTTACCATTATGAGATTAATAAATTGCAGGTCAAGTAATTCTCTAAGTTAAATTAGCATATGATCAACCTTCAGTGCAAATCTCATTACTATCTTCAGCGGAAAGATCTCATTAATTTTCTGCCAGAAATGATGGTTGGCTTTTGTAAGAACTGTTTTCTTTCCGGTTTCTTTTGATCTATTGTTTTGTCACCTTTTCTTCTCTTTCCCATTATTGAAAAATTGAAATGATTCATGAAGTTTCTTTCTTATTTACATTATTGGTTAATTTCTAGAATTTGATATCTCTAATTCTGTTTTACTGATATTATTTCCAAGTTTTCATGATTACAAAATCACCAAGAACATCTGAAGTCAAGTTTCTATGGAAGTATAGTTACTAATTGTTGAGGCGTTAGCTAGAGATTTTCTTTTTTGTTTACTAAATCTTTTCTCATCTAAACAGGTTTACCAGCAATCAATTGCAGCAGTCTGCATCCAGGATTGGCCAAGAGACAGAATGCTCATCCAAGTTCTTGATGACTCAGATGATATGGATGTGCAGAACCTCATAAAGGCAGAAATTCACAAATGGCAGCAGAAAGGTGTGCATATCTTGTACAGGCATAGGTTAATTCGTACAGGTTATAAAGCTGGTAACCTGAAGTCTGCTATGGGCTGTGATTATGTAAAGGACTATGAGTTTGTTGCTATATTCGATGCGGATTTTCAGCCTACACCTGATTTCTTGAAAAAGACTATCCCATATTTTAAGGTGCCTGTCTAAATTACTCTTTGTATGCAATGACATGTCAAATTTTAATTTTAACACATCATTTTTCCTTAATACTATGTCTTTTCTGTCTTCTTAGATGCAATAGACTGCCAGCTAAAGTTATTTTTCAAAAGTTGATATAAAAGGAAAATGATTTACATAATGTAGAAACTTAAGCTTTTAGATATGTTGATTGCCACCTAGAATTTTTATTATATCAGAGAAAGTCTCATATTCTTCAGCTTTTGAGTTTAAAATATAATTTCTGCTCTTGTTAGTTGTCTAGGTATTGATCATCAATCAATGGTCAATTCCATCCTCACCTATGAGGGAGAGTCGACACTTAAGATAAATAAAAAGTTAAATGCATAATCTATGAGTTTAGCCTTTTAGACGAGGTAGTTAATTTGTGAAATTCAAGATGTTGAAAAAACGTGAAGCAATCTATTATCAACAACTACAATTTAATGGGTGAAGTTCTACATGATCTAGTTCTGTTATTCGAACTAAGGCTTAGAGTGTTGGTTATGGGTACATGTGTGAAGGTCAGACATTTAGAATGGTAAAAATTCATTGGATTCCCATTGATTTAGTAGTGTCCAAGCATCATATTAGTATCAGAGATTTCTTGTCCGACATCAGCGATAGGAGTAAATTGAAGAGTCAGAATTACATGGCTTACGATGATTTTGATACTAGGGGTTGTCTGTTCTCCACTGCAAAGCATTCTATATTCCACAGATGTAGTATTCAATGCCTGATTCTTTTTATCTTTGAATAAATATTTTCTGCAGGGGCGTGATGATTTAGCATTAGTTCAAGCTAGATGGGCTTTTGTAAATAAAGATGAAAACTTGCTCACAAGGCTGCAAAACATAAATTTGTCTTTCCATTTTGAGGTTGAACAACAAGTAAATGGCATATTCATCAATTTCTTTGGTTTCAACGGGACGGCTGGTGTTTGGAGGATAAAAGCTCTTGAAGAGTCTGGTGGCTGGTTGGAGAGAACCACTGTTGAGGATATGGATATTGCTGTTCGTGCTCACCTTTGTGGATGGAAATTTATATTTCTAAATGATGTCAAGGTTGATTACACTAGGAATTTTGTTTTGTTTCTGATGTTTATTCTATAGATAATGTTGCTGACATTGTCGCACTTATCAGTGCCTATGTGAACTTCCGGAGTCTTATGAAGCTTACAAGAAACAACAATACAGATGGCATTCAGGTCCAATGCAGTTATTCCGTTTGTGCTTCTTTGACATCCTGCGTTCAAAGGTCAGAGCTTATTTGCCAGCTTTTGTTATCTGATTGATTCACATTTTGATGTTAAAGTGATTTCTAAAGAGAAGAAAATCGAATTGATTGGTGATTCTTTCTGCTAATTCAGTATAAATATGCTATTTCAGGTGAGTTTCTTCAAGAAGGCCAATTTAATATTACTTTTCTTCCTCTTAAGGAAGCTGATCCTACCATTCTACTCATTCACCTTGTTCTGCATCATCCTTCCACTTACTATGTTCTTTCCTGAGGCTCATTTGCCAGCTTGGGTTGTATGTTATGTCCCTGGTATCATTTCTATCATCAGCATACTTCCAGCACCAAGATCATTTCCATTCATTGTTCCCTACCTTCTTTTTGAGAATACAATGTCTGTCACCAAATTCAATGCTATGATATCAGGATTATTCAAGTTTGGGAGTTCTTATGAATGGACAGTCACTAAGAAGTTGGGAAGGTCATCAGAACCAGATTTAGTTGCCTTTGTGGAAAAGGATCCTGAGCCACAAATGGAAAATAGAAATCTTCAAAGATCATCGTCCGATTCTGGCCTCGCTGAGTTGAACAAATTGGAGTTAAGTAAGAAGGTGGGTAAAACAAAGAAGAATCGTTTGTACAGGAAGGAGCTTACTCTCGCTTTCATTTTGTTAACTGCCTCCGTGAGAAGTCTATTGTCCGCCCAAGGAATCCATTTCTATTTCTTGTTGTTTCAAGGAATCACATTCCTTGTAGTTGGGCTAGATCTGATTGGGGAGCAGGTAAGCTGAAATTCTTATTATGAAACAGGCTAGGCCCAAAGGTTTTGCAGAAATCCTATTTTTTCCATCCAAATTTGCCTCATACCCGGTGGCTCAAATGCCGATGAGGCTTTGTTGGAAGATTGCTATGAGCATAGAGAGGATAAAATTATCAAGTTGAATGCTTTCAAGCTTTAAGTCATTCTTTTAAGACGTTGATGTTGTATGATTCAGAAGTTTCAGCCAGGTAAATGGGATCCAATGTTTTACCTTGCAAGGCTCCACATTGCCCAGCCATACTTGAGGAGATATCTTCAATGAGTTAATTCTTTTCATCCCCCTACGTTTGCCATTTGTATTATATAGAAAAGACTTATTATTCTTTCCCTTCCCTTGGTCTTCTATATATATTTTTTTCAATTCATTGGGAGTGGGCACATATTGTTTGTAGCAGATACATAAAAGGATAACTTATGCTTAGTCAAGTTTGTTGTATTATTGGCTTAGTCATAAGAGTAATCCATGTATCACTAGCTTCTAATTGAAGTTGTTACCTCATGAGACTGTTCCATATTCATCCGAGCTCCTTATTATTTATACTCAATTCTTTATTATTATTATTATTATTATTATTATTATTATTATTATTATTATTATTATTATTATTATATGAGTAAGAGTTCAAGTATCCAAATAGAAAAAAAGTTTATTTTATTATATTAGCTCAATGATCTTCTTTTATAACAAAAGAATTAATAGCAATGATAAAATATAGAAAACGTGATTTTAGTTTATTTCTACTATTCATTTATCAAATACAAAAACATTCAATTTAATTTTAGTTTGAATAGTATATTTATTTACGTATGATTATATTATGCTACTTATATTTGTTTAGTGAACAGTTTTTTTATTCTTCATTTAACATATCCCTATCTTTATTTGGTGATTATTTTCTACATAATGTCCCTTTTCTATTCTATTATGAATTATACAAGCTTAATTTTTTCCCTTAGTTTATTTGATATTTTGTATCTTTTTTTTGTTTGATGAGGTTTATCCAAACTTTCTATTGATTTCCGTAATCAATTTATGTTCGAGTGAACACGTTTCTTTTTTTTATGCATGACATATATATACATATATATGTGTATATATATAAAAGAAAGTTTACAAAATGTAATCACGAATAACGAAAAAACATGAGTAATCGAACTCATTGACAAGTTATATATACACACGTCGCTTCATATTAAATGAGTGGTGCGGTAAAATGTTTCACATTATTTTTTGCAAAAATATAACCTTGGTGTACATTTCGTTTCTCTATGCAAAAATAAAAAAATAATGTTAAAAGTAAAAGTTGGGAAACTGCTGAGGACAATATTTATGTGGGGGCGACAAGGAGGGCCATGTATGTGTATTGTTAGCTAAGAGAGAGAATATCCAAAATGACGGAGGCGACGGAAAAAGTTAATGTACTTGCAAATTGTACCCATTGCAACTTATATAAATGGTAACGTTTGCGATAAGAGATTATGGAATATGCGAAATAAATTTTATTTTATGTGTGTGAGATATCATTAAATTTAAAATAAAGAGTTTAAATTATAATTTTTATTTAAGATAAAGGATCTTATATTTTAATTTGAATTTTTTATTATAAATTTGATGATGCTTCATACATATAGAGTAAAATTTGACGATTCGTTCTACATATTTTTTAATTCACTCGAAAAAATAATTATCATTCATTAAAAATAATCTATTTGTTAAGGTATTATTCTAATAATTTAAATTAGAGATATCTAGAGTTAGACGTGATAACATATTCACTTCAATATAAATATAGCATAACTTTTGGAGACTGAATTAATGCACCAAAAAACTTATAAGATAGTATCAAGTTTTTCACTTACATCTATTTACAGAACTTGCTCATAGATACACATATTACACATCATCCAACAAAAGTTGCTAATGTGATAATCATAAATCCAATGTCTTATTCCGCTTGGACTATTTATGTTTCACTATTGACTTAAGTTTAGACAAATGCATACTTATTTATCCTAAATTTTATGAAATATGTCATATTCATAATTCATAGACATTTAAATGTACCCTATCATTATAATTTTGTTAATAAAAAATGTTAAATATTGATTGAACATTTGTTAACAAAGAATGGATGAATATTTCAGTATCAAGCAAAAGCAGCTTGCATAATTAAATGCACACAGCCATGCTTGAGAAGGAGCCTACAATCCAAAAACTATCAGAAAAGTCAAAAAGAGAGTCACTGAATGCTTCCAATGAATGTATCACGGACTTTTATATTTAAAAAAAGATTAAATAAATATATTTCATGCAACTTCAAAGTTATTTAAATCAACCAAAATTTAGGCTATATATCTAAATCATATTAATATTTAAATATAATTGAGTAGAAAATAATAAGTTGGTGATGTAATATTCAATCATATATGTGCCAATTGTGGAGTCATCATTTAATGATCTTATTTTAAACGTCAAGTGTTAGAATTGCAATTAATTTAAAAGTTAGTGTTTTTTTTACAAAAAAAATGAAAATAAAAGTTCAGGCTAAACATGTAAATAAAAATAAAGTCTGAGATTTTTTTAATAATATTTATCATTTTTAAAATAGTCAAGGATGAATTTTTTATTCGATAGGATTCAAGGATGAACTTTTTTTTTTATCGAGACTCACGCTATTAGCACCCGATTAATTCGGTGTTCGAATGGAAGCAACAGGATAAATTTTGGTCAAATTAACGACTTCGGGACTCGAACTCGGGGCTACTAGCTCCCGGTTTCTCAACCCGGGATAGAGACCCGTAACTATCTGTGCCAACTAACTTGGTTATTCAAGGATGAACTTTGAAGGCCCACATTGTCACCTCCATTTACCTTGAGATTTTGCTTTATATTGCAACGTAAACATTAATAGGAACGATTAATGTAATAGATTGCGTCAATCTCTCCTCTAAAAAGTTAATGATACATCTGAAATGCCATTTTGTAACGTAAACAGTAGTAAGAACAATAAATAAGCTTCTATTAATCAGTACTTGTGATGTATATGCTGTCATCCCAATTTCTTTCGGAAAATGACATTTTAAAAGGAAAACTTACCTAAGTAACTTTACTTTCCATTGTTTTCCAAAGTGATCATAATCATAATGGCACCGATTAATTTCCAAAAGAAAAAAAATGGTTGTTGAAGGTCCAACAACCCCCTTCCAACCTTCTGAAAATAATTTGATACAAAATTTATTCGATAAATAAAATGATAAGGGCGAATTATTTTATTTTTCCCCCTTGCAAATATTTAATTACAAGTCATCTTTTTTCTCATAGGTTTCTAACTTTTTCTCTGTTTCTTCAAGGAAAAAAAGGAAAAATCCAAACATTTAAATAAATACTTGCAAATATTTAATTACAAGTATTTATTTATTTTATCGTAAATTACAAAATCCAAACATGAAAATAGCGCTATTGTTGACACGTAGCGCGAAGTGGACCCCACGGCAAAAGACACGACCACCGCCGCCGCATCCGACGCGCCCGCAACGGACGGCCGAGATCTCATCACGATCTCATCAGCCACCGTCCGGATAAAGACTCGTCTTTTTTATCGCTTTCCTTTTTATTTTTCTTTTGCTTTTTTATTTCCGCTGTTTTATAGCAGCAGTAAGCGACGAGGAGACAGACCACGAGAAGAATAAAGAGCTCGAACAAAGCGCGATCGACTCCAAAAGAGGAGAGGAGAGGCTTCGAACCCTTTCAATTTGTTCTCTCCTTGTTGTATTAGTAGTAGTAGTTGTTGTTCTATCAATCGGAAGTGGTAGGGGGCGAGAAGGATGATGATATCGCTGCTGAGCAATGCTCGGCAGCATCAGCAACAGCAACAGCAACAGCAGGCGGCGCCGGCAGGACCTCCACTGCCGGCGCATGGATCGGGGGATGTCGGGGGTTTGAGGTTCCTCCGGGGGACTCTCGGGAGCGGGGAGCTCGAGGAATCGGGACTGCTCCTCCAGCCCCCACTCGATGGCTCCCGCAATTTGCCCTCTCAGCAGCCGGCCGAAGGTTTCTCTTCTGCCCTTTTTTTGCATCAAGTTTCGATCTTGATGCAGGATTACGTTTGGTGTTGTGTTATGGTGATTGCGGATTGATAAAAAGATGGACTTTTGCAGGCTCGCTGATTTATGCATGCAACGCGTTTTCTCCTGCTAAATTTGATTGTAAACGCAAAAATTCTCTCGATCTGTGTTGTTTCCTTTAGAACAATATTGCATTCAACTCGGCCTTAGATTCCATCTGCATGTTGGTTTAGGAAAGATCGTTTCTTTTGTCATCGCTTGTATTTTTCGTAGCTCATTTCTTCTATGATCACGAACGATTGTAGATGTTTCGCGTGTCAATTGGTTCAAAGTGCAAGCTTTCTTCCTTCTCTTAATTTGGAAGATTATTTGTCAAGTAGTTATATAGCAATTTGGTCGTTCGAACTGATTATGACTAGAAGACCAATTTCATTTTGTCATTATTATTTTAACCCTAGAATATATTTTTTTTCTTTTGGATGATCTGTAGATGAGAAAATGTACATGGCGTTGGCTCGGCATAACTATAAAGCTGGACAGTACAAGCAGGCATTAGAGTACAGTCATGCTGTTTACGAGCTAAATCCAACTCGTACGGATAATCTGTTGCTCCTTGGGGCGATCTATTACCAGGTTGTGTCGGAGGAGATACACATTCTTTGCTATCCAACTCAATCTTGTAGTTTGATTTATTGATAAACATTTGAATGCCCTTGTGTTTCAGCTTCATGACTACGACATGTGCATTGCAAAGAATGAAGAAGCTCTTGGCGTTGATCCTCATTTTGCTGAATGTTATGGAAATATGGCAAATGCATGGAAGGTAACGTATGATTTGCTTGTTTGAGCTAAAAGGATAGAGATAGTACTGTTCAAAGAACATAAATTTGATTGTTGAGATATGTGCATGAGAAGAAGATTCTGATATAAAAGTAGATTCATTTTAGAAAAATCTGGTAAAAACATCTTATTGAATCTTGCTTATTCATTTGACAGGAGAAAGGCAAGGTAGACCTTGCTATTCGTTATTATTTGACTGCCATTGAGGTATGTGCATGAATGTAATTATTCTTTTTTGTCTTTGTACCATAGACGGTGTGTAATACTGGTTCTATTCAAAGGCTTCAAGTAAACTAATGATTTAATCTTACTGTAGCATAAGAATCTTGAAGTGAGTGGATAATAACATAAATTCAAATTTGTCGCTATAGAGTGTTTCCTGTACTATGAATATTCTAGTTGGCTTTTTTAGGACATTGTTCATGCACAAGCAGAACAGATTCCTATACTTAGTTTATTGTTTGCTGGGAATTATGCTCACTTATTGAGAAAGGTTTGGAGAATCTAGGAAGTTCTGCATGAATATGCATGAGATTCAAGTTGAAAAGGTGTTTGAGTGGCACTGAATGTTTACTAATATTCCGATTTGTCGTTATTGTTCTAAAGAATGTTCTGTTATTTGTTGTATTCGTAAATTTCTTTTGATAGTATAAATTCTTCTTTTCACAACCTTTTGAATGGGTTACCACAACGTTTGATATTACTTCTAATGATTTTGAGTTCTTTATTGTTACTCTAATTAAGCATGGCATTGAGTGAAAATGTAAAATAATAGACAACTTTAATGAGCCATTCGTTTGGTTCTCGAATGTACTGGATTGCACGATCTAAGCAAATAACTGGAGTGAAAATCCGTTGTTTGATTGTCGTTTCTTTTATTTGCTAGCTCCGACCCAACTTTTGTGATGCCTGGTCAAACTTGGCAAGTGCATACACACGGAAAGGGAGACTTGATGAAGCAGCTCAATGTTGTCGTCAGGCCCTTGCACTGAATCCTAATCTAGTAAATATTTGTGTTTCCATTTCTTTCTTAGTTTATGTTTTCAGAAGTTAGTAATGATTTTTTATCTTAAAATCAGGTTGATGCTCATAGTAACTTGGGAAATTTGATGAAAGCACAGGGTTTCATTCAAGAGGTAGCAATTAAGTCTTTCCTTTTTATTTTGTTATTTTTTAGGACATTGTTCATGCACAAGCAGAACAGATTCCTATACTTAGTTTATTGTTTGCTGGGAATTATGCTCACTTATTGAGAAAGGTTTGGAGAATCTAGGAAGTTCTGCATGAATATGCATGAGATTCAAGTTGAAAAGGTGTTTGAGTGGCACTGAATGTTTACTAATATTCCGATTTGTCGTTATTGTTCTAAAGAATGTTCTGTTATTTGTTGTATTCGTAAATTTCTTTTGATAGTATAAATTCTTCTTTTCACAACCTTTTGAATGGGTTACCACAACGTTTGGTATTACTTCTAATGATTTTGAGTTCTTTATTGTTACTCTAATTAAGCATGGCATTGAGTGAAAATGTAAAATAATAGACAACTTTAATGAGCCATTCGTTTGGTTCTCGAATGTACTGGATTGCACGATCTAAGCAAATAACTGGAGTGAAAATCCGTTGTTTGATTGTCGTTTCTTTTATTTGCTAGCTCCGACCCAACTTTTGTGATGCCTGGTCAAACTTGGCAAGTGCATACACACGGAAAGGGAGACTTGATGAAGCAGCTCAATGTTGTCGTCAGGCCCTTGCACTGAATCCTAATCTAGTAAATATTTGTGTTTCCATTTCTTTCTTAGTTTATGTTTTCAGAAGTTAGTAATGATTTTTTATCTTAAAATCAGGTTGATGCTCATAGTAACTTGGGAAATTTGATGAAAGCACAGGGTTTCATTCAAGAGGTAGCAATTAAGTCTTTCCTTTTTATTTTGTTAGGAAGTCCTGCCTTTTATTGTTTCACAAATCTTACTGAATATGAAGGACACACCAATTAAGTTCTTTTTGTTTAACTTTGCATGTGAAACAATTTTTGTGGTGCATGCACATTTATTTTCTCTCAACTTGTCCATGCTCAGCTTGTTCGCTTATATCCACATAAGGAGTAGATGTAGAAGGATAGTTATGGTTGTGTCCAAAGAAAAACTAAAACGGAATCTCGTTTTCCTTAATCGTTGCTATTTTAATGTACCTTAATGCTTTGATTTCTATAACCGTGCAGGCTTATAATTGTTATATTGAAGCCTTACGTATCGAGCCAACTTTTGCAATTGCCTGGTCAAATCTTGCTGGGCTCTTTATGGAGGCAGGAGACCTTAATCGAGCTCTTTTGTATTACAAGGCATGTGTACTTCTTATAGGAATTTATTATAGCTTTTCTTTTTCAGTAGTTAAATATCTCCCTTTTCTCCCTTTCAAAAAAAAAAAATCTCCCTTTTCTCTGAGATGAGTAATTGACAATCAATAAAAATGGAAGCAAATCTATTTATTCAACAATTTGCAGTATGTGATCTCCTATTTGATTAGGAAAAAGTTAGCTTAAAGAACAAAATAATAATAATAATAATAATAATAATAATAATAATAATAATAATAATAATAATAATAATAATAATAATATTGGGTTCTGCCTCCATGGGTAGTGCGTACTTTTTCCTTTGTTCCTTATACTATTTCTTCGTTTGCTTACTTCTTGAGAGTTTGCAACTTCTTAAATAAGTTATTATACTTCTCTAAGTAACTTGTTGGTATGACTCTGAAGCCTGGTTATTTAAGGAGCCTCCTAGAAATTTTCTTTATAAAAAAAATATTATATCTGCTTTTTTTTGCATTAGGTCAAAAAGATGAAGTGTCTCACACGCTTATTCTATGATATTAACCAGCATCCTTGTGGTTTACGCATGGCATGTACTCTGTTGTAACTTAACAACAGTTGCAAGTTCTTTTGCTCTGGCTGCGACCATAATGTATGATGCGGCATATAATAAGATGACCACCCTGTTATGTTAGAATATTGCAACAGTAGATGAATATGATTTGGAAAGTCTTGTAACTTTCTTTTTGAGAGAAAAGGATGGCTACAAAAGATAGTAGTCATCCGGTTGTAGGAACGAAGTCTTAAACTAATGTAACAGAATGCGTGGTGAGGAACTTTCCTGACAATGATTATCTCTTAACTCCTTCATTTTTTCCTTTTTTAGTAAATATCATCCTCAGCACATTATGCTTGTAACCGATGTGGAAATATCATATGCTTCCATTTAAGGAACTGGATGAAATTTCTCACCTATGAGTAGCCAATATATTATTAACTTATATTTGACGATGAGCAGCCCATAATTTCTTCTGTACTTGTCCATATTTGTTCATATGCCATTTTATTTTATTTTTTTATTTTTTTGAGAGGATATGCCATTTTATTTTTCCATGTCTTAGGAAAATATTTTAGTCGATATAAAGCTTTTGTCATCAATTAGGTATTCGGTTTTGATTTTATAGGAAGCCATTAAGTTCAAACCATCATTTCCTGATGCCTTCTTCAATCAAGGAAATGTCTACAAGGTAACAATTCTTGAAATATTTTCCGTGAGAAAAAAACTCATTGTATATATAGGACCAAAAAAACCTTTTCATCTTTTGCAGGCTATGGGCATGCCTCAAGAGGCCATCATGTGCTATCAACATTGTCTTCAATATCGTCCGGGTTACGCCATGGCTTATGGTCAGTAATGAGGGTTTTTATTATACATTCCTTTCCACTTAGTTGTTGTAACATCCTGATTTCTTTATTTATGTCATGGCTAGTCATGTGCAACAGTTGCAAGCATTGTGCTTCTTGTCAGATCAATTTGCTTTCAAATTCAAAGCCAGCATCATAGACTTGAAGTGTGTTATCTCATGTTGTAAAATCTGTGTATGCAAGCTAGTTAATGAAGGAAAAAAAATATTTCTGCAGGCAACCTTGCTAGTGTATATTATGAGCAAGGTCAACTTGAGTTGGCGATTCTCCATTATAATCAAGCAATAACATGTGATCCTCAATTTGTTGAGGCATACAATAATCTGGTAGGATATCAAGTGTGTGTGTTGAAATATTTGATTCTGTTGCCACAGATGCTCTTCTGATTTGTGCAGTTTTTTTCAGGGAAATGCTCTGAAAGATGTTGGAAGAACTGAAGAAGCCATTACTTGTTACAGGNTTGATTCTGTTGCCACAGATGCTCTTCTGATTTGTGCAGTTTTTTTCAGGGAAATGCTCTGAAAGATGTTGGAAGAACTGAAGAAGCCATTACTTGTTACAGGGTAAGTAGTCACATTGTTTCCTTTTTGGTTATTGTTGCGTTAATGAGTTTCTTCCTTGTTGTTCCATGAAGTCATGCCTCGCCCTCCAGGCTAACCATCCTCAGGCTCTTACAAACCTTGGAAATATATATATGGAGTGGTAAGGTTTCAGAAATCTACAAATATTTGCAGAAAGATGGAAACTTTGTCTCTTTAGGTGTTCTTGTTGCTGACAACAAAGATATCATCTTGAGAATATAGGAATATGATGAGTACAGCTGCTTCATTTTATCAAGCTACTATATCCGTGACAAGTGGATTATCTGCGCCTTACAGTAATTTAGCTGCAATATACAAACAACAGGTATTTTTTTACACCTGTTGTTGTTAGATGCAATTAACTGGAGCCCTGGAATTTCTGTACCATGTTTATCGTTCTCATTTTCTCAAAAAAAAAAGGTGTTGCTATCATAAACCATTAAACACATTACATGCCATATTTTGTTCATTAGATGCTTAGCATTATGATAGAAGCTGAGATCAACCAGAATCTCAGCAGCACCACATTGACCAGCTACAGGCATAGTGCAATTAGAAGAAAATGAAAATCAAACTCTCTCTGCAAGCGCTTGCCTATAATACTGATTTGAGTGGAATCACAGTGTTCCTCAACTTGATATGGCATGACAGTCATTTAACCGCCCTATACTATTCTCTGTTGACACCCCAATGTTCGGGAGCATTGTCCTCAGACTAATCTTTTTTTGCATGGATGAGGTTTGCGCAAGAAATTTTTGCATACACAAGGAATCAAACTCGAGACCTTGTTTAAGTGGAAACAAACTGCTTGCCAACTGAATCAATCCCCGTTTGTTAGCGACCTATACTTTAGTCATCTATTCATAGCCATGTGCTTGTCTATATTCACTGAACTGTTCCTCAGAGGCTCAGACTATATTTCATGGTTGAAGTCTTTGCCTTTGACTGGCTGATGTGTCTAGGAATGCCATATATAACTTCTATTTGCATCATCCGATTTCTTTATAACTTCCCTCATGGATTTCTGTATTGATGAAAATAGGGTAATTGTGCTGAAGCATTAGCTTGTTATAATGAAGTCCTCCGCATAGATCCCATGACAGCTGATGGGCTGGTCAATAGGGGAAACACATTTAAAGAGATTGGTAGAATCAATGAGGCTATTCAAGATTATATCAGAGCTATTACAATAAAACCAACAATGCCTGAAGCTCATGCAAATTTAGCATCAGCCTATAAGGATAGGTACTCTAAGACTTATATATGATACATGTCCATATAGATTTCAAATTTTCCTATTGAATTGAACTCGACTAGATTCATAGTATGGAGCATTTTACAGTGGACGTGTAGAAGCAGCTATTAAGAGTTACAAGCAGGCGTTACTTCTGCGTCCAGATTTTCCGGAAGCTACTTGCAATCTTCTGCATACCTTACAGGTGACTCGAACTAATTTTTCTGTGGCATTGAGTATCATTGTGATCTTAATTTATAGATAGTTCTCTAACTTTTGACATGCAGATTTTTTATGTGAAATGATTACTTTGTGGCTTAATGAATAATTTATTGGATTGAGAACAAATGAGGAACTCTAAAACATTGT
>LTAE01007546.1:0-14582 GCA_001647135.1 Pontederia paniculata
TTCATATATTTTTAATTATTTTTTTATAATACTTAACATCAGTTATATTTAAAAAATAAAGAAACATATTTTTTTCAATGTTTTATAATGATTTAAAGGATATAAAATATAAATTTGTAATATATTTTAATTTTAAAGTAATATAAAATTCTTATTAAGAATAAACTAGTTTAAATTTAATAAAAAATATATAAAAGTTCGGATCATCGGATTGGGTCGGGTTGATCGGGTTCGAAAAATTAAAATCCGTACCTGATCCGTTGGTGATCGGGTTATAGCCGGATCGGTTCGGGTTCGACCCGACCAACGATCCGATCCATCCCAATTGAGATCGGATCGGTTCGGATCGTCGGGTTCATTTGATCGATCCGACCCGGTGAATGCCCCTACCAGCCATCCATCTTCCATCTTATTCTACTTAATACCTCAATGCAAATAAGACCTTACTATTGATCGCATTAACATTCTATATCTCAATTGAATTAATCAATATCATACTTAAGAAAAAAAAAGAAAACGAATTAAGTTAAAAGAATAAGCCTATGCAACAATGAAGTTCTACAACATGTACAAAGTTCATCCATCTCTTTAAGTTTACCTCCTACCTTATCCTTTGCAGATGGAATGGCGCTTGACCATTTACTGGACACAGCAGAGACGGATTCAAAGAACACTAACATGGATTAATGTAACATTCAGGTTGTGAGTACAGGAGGAAGGATTTCAGATTTCTTCCCTCTAATGAGGGCCTTTGTGTCCGGAAAGAAGCCGTCGTTTGTTAATTCCGATAGCTCTCCGGTCTCCGAAACTCGGATAGGAAATGGAAGGAGATGGCCGGGAAGATCCACCACCTTATCCCCGGCAAACTTGTTCCACAAACTCTCAGCTACTTGCCTAACTGTCCTAACGCAATTCAGTGTCTCCGGCTCAAGAAAGACTTCAGATGGATATGAGCAATGGCTCATGAAGTGCTCATACCACAATGACATTCGGAAGCCATGGATGATGCCCCGGGCTCGTCCATTGTTTTCATTCAGATATGCAGGTTGGTATGACCCCTGCGCGATTTCGGTGTCCCTGTCGCCGGCCAACGATCGCTGGTTCAAGTTTGCCGACCCGACGATCACATACTCATCATCAACTGAACATACAAGAAAAGTAAAATAGGAAGAAAACACTCATGTGAAAAACAAAAAGGCTAAAGAAGAAACCAGCAACTGAAGTGAGTTCATACCTATCATGAGCTTCGCATGGACGTAGATAGGGAACCTCCGGCTCACCTGCGCCCTCCGGTAATCTGTATCTGCCGCTGGCCGTTCCGGCGGGTCATAATCCCCGGGATACTGCACCTCCCTGTTTCCTAAACAGAAAAAGTTCAAGTAGTCACAAGGGTGCACCTGCCCCACGAGACCAGCGTCCTCTATAGCTCTGGCCACAATGCTGTACATCATCTCCATTGTCAGCCTATTCCAGTGCAGAATGGTCTGCACGGTGTCGCCTTCCGGTATCCCCTCCGGCCACATCGGGGTTACTATATAAGCTGCAAACCTCTCCCCATGGCGAATTTTGCTTGCAATCTTTAAGGCTATTTCAACTGGTATCAGATTCGAACACCCGCTGTCCTGGTTTTCCCGCCATGAAGCACAACCTCCGAAGAAGTACTGGTTCTCGACGTATATAAACCTCTTGGCTCTCCTAATAGCTTCAACGTAAGCCGAATGGATACTCTGGTCGATCGTCACATCTTTTCCACTCGTCAGTCCAAGGAGAGCGGCTTCAGATGGATCAGAGGGGAAACCTACCACGGAAGCGTCGTCGATCGATCGAAACACCTGTACATTCCATGACTGATCTGTTCGTGACTCGGAGGGGACCCGGAAGAGGCGTTCCATCTCAGTGACGTCGAGCAAAAATTTCTTGAGCTCCTCCGGCGATTGCTTCAACCATCTCTGCTGGAAGTTGGTCAGCACGTCCCACGCTGCGGGGCCTTCAAGTTTCGAGTGTACGTCATGCCATGGTTCCCGCGGCCCCCCGTGGCGGCGGTCGGCGTGATGGAAGTTAATCTGATAGAAATCATTGAGATAAGTCGTGTCCAGGCGCCTGAACAAGACGTGGTCCTCGTCATCGTACCTCCCGTCGCAGAGATCGACACCACCGATAAAGCTCACGATTTGGCGTGCTCCGTCTCCGAGGGGCGCGTCGAGGGTCACGGTCTTCTGGTGGTGGGTGAACTCTGCTCCGACCTCGACACGCCGCACTGCTGTCAGAGAAGGGTCTGCGTGCCTGGGGCAAAGGAAGCACTTCACCTTGCTCCCCTGGAAGAACCGGCGGGTCTCTTCGTCGTGCGTCTGCATCAACCCGGCGTTGTCCAAGAGGGAGAGGGAAGTCGGGTCTTGCCACTGCATGACCAAGACCGTGACCCCTTCTTCCGCCTTTAGCTTCAACAGTTCGCCCAGTGACACGCCTTGTGCTCCTGTGATCATGCGTTCTGCGTCGCGAACAAGAGTGATGTGCACGTTGATCGACCAGCCGGCGACGTAGATGAAGTGCCTTGCTTCTGTTATGGCAAAGTAGAGTTCCTCCCACAGCCTCGGCGGGCGGTAGCTCTCTTCATTGGACAGACGGATGGCCGGCCGGAAGCGGTCGGAGAGATGAGTGTTCTGATAGAGCTTGACATGGCATCCGGTCCTCTGAGGGAAGTAGGCGTTACCATCTCTGCTGGAAGTTGGTCAGCACGTCCCACGCTGCGGGGCCTTCAAGTTTCGAGTGTACGTCATGCCATGGTTCCCGCGGCCCCCCGTGGCGGCGGTCGGCGTGATGGAAGTTAATCTGATAGAAATCATTGAGATAAGTCGTGTCCAGGCGCCTGAACAAGACGTGGTCCTCGTCATCGTACCTCCCGTCGCAGAGATCGACACCACCGATAAAGCTCACGATTTGGCGTGCTCCGTCTCCGAGGGGCGCGTCGAGGGTCACGGTCTTCTGGTGGTGGGTGAACTCTGCTCCGACCTCGACACGCCGCACTGCTGTCAGAGAAGGGTCTGCGTGCCTGGGGCAAAGGAAGCACTTCACCTTGCTCCCCTGGAAGAACCGGCGGGTCTCT
This sequence comes from Pontederia paniculata, assembly GCA_001647135.1. Lineage (NCBI taxonomy): Eukaryota > Viridiplantae > Streptophyta > Magnoliopsida > Commelinales > Pontederiaceae > Pontederia > Pontederia paniculata. Next base: position 3,104 of record LTAE01007546.1, read on the forward strand.
TCGTCGTGCGTCTGCATCAACCCGGCGTTGTCCAAGAGGGAGAGGGAAGTCGGGTCTTGCCACTGCATGACCAAGACCGTGACCCCTTCTTCCGCCTTTAGCTTCAACAGTTCGCCCAGTGACACGCCTTGTGCTCCTGTGATCATGCGTTCTGCGTCGCGAACAAGAGTGATGTGCACGTTGATCGACCAGCCGGCGACGTAGATGAAGTGCCTTGCTTCTGTTATGGCAACGTAGAGTTCCTCCCACAGCCTCGGCGGGCGGTAGCTCTCTCCATTGGACAGAAGGATGGCCGGCCGGAAGCGGTCGGAGAGATGAGTGTTCTGATAGAGCTTGACATGGCATCCGGTCCTCTGAGGGAAGTAGGCGTTTGAGACGCCATGGAAGTGTCCGAGCCTAATGCCTGCGTTCCAATACGGATCACTGGCGACGCCAGAAAACTTGAGGAGGACGTGCACCTTCGCTTTCTTCTTCTGGCGGCCATCGACTCGGAAAAGATCGAACCAGCCCTGGAGCTGCCCGCCGGCGAGCAGCCGCGACGTGGAGATCGTGGCGCGGCCCAGGACTCTGGCGCCGACCAAGTGCTGGTTTTTGACGGAGACCGTGATCCAAGGGGATGAATGAGCGCAGTAGACGCGGAAGGACTCGTTCCATTTTGGATTCTGGGGTCGGAATTCGACCACTCTGGTTCTTGCCACCGTTGCTGAGCCGATGTCTACGGTCACGTACAGCTTGGAATGGGGAAGCATGCAAGCGTGTAAGGCTTCTTCCACCTTCTCTGCGGCCTGTAAAAGAACTTGGTTGGCATTCCTGAATAGAAATATTAGAATTGAGATGATGCAAAGGTGCAAGTTTAGGCACATCACCTGAAGGATGGCACCATGCAGGCTGTGATGGAGATGAGTGGCTTCGAAAACAGTTGCATCAAGAACGCCATGGAGATACTTTGAAGCTTCATCTTGATCTGCCATTCTTCTGATAAGGCTTCCTCGTCCGTGTTCCTCTGCTGTCAGGTTTCCCTTTCTTTTTTGATGCACAAACGGGGCGAAAGCTGAAGATGTCAACCATTCCGTGGTTCCTACTTCTCTTCTGCTGTCGCCCAAACTTGACTTCTGATTAATCTTTTGCCCATAAACAATTGCTCGACTGACAAGGATTTCAACAGAAGATACCATGAAGGAAACTTTAAGGTCAACTAATGTTCAAGTTAAAATATGAACATTGGACACGTTCGTCCAATCAAAATGAGACCACAAGAATAAAGGATTAAAAAGACTGCAAGGCCATGGACGTGATACAGATCATGACATTTGGATATGCTGATACTGATCCACTGAGAAAGTTTGCAACTGGGGAATTATTAAATTTTGTTCATCTGGAGGTAGAGTTGTGGTATTATACCTGTGCAGCTCTGTCTGTCCGTCTGTCCAAGTACGCTCGTCACACCCTACCAAATCCATCATTTGTTATCATTATTGTTGCATCCTCCAGTAGGTAGACGCGTGTCAAAAGGTAGAGCTTTTCACCAAACCTTGAAAGGAAGGGTAGGAATAGAGTTCTTAATTGTCTTAGTAGAGTAACTTCGAAACAAAACCAAATGACATGCATACATTTCCTGGAAAGGATCCCTTCCGCACTGCTGATGTTTCAATGACCTCGTACACAAAATTTTATATTAAAATATGACCTGTAAAAGCCAAAACAACTGAATATACATTAGGTACTTGTCAATTTAGAATCCAATGGTGGTATAAAATAAGCATACAAGAAGAGTTATTTGAACATTCAAGGTGTTACATGGTAGCTTTTGTAACTACTTTCACATGTAGAACATCGGTCATATTTGGACATCCAGATTGAAGCAGTCTGAAAAGTTTCAAAATCTTATAGTTACAAGAACTTGACAGCAATTGCATGACAGAGCACTTGCAAAATTGTTTAATCAAGGCAGGATGTCGATCCCGAAAAGCTTCATGATTTCTGGAGTGGTTACACAAAACTGGAAGGCAAAGACTATTCAGATACTCCATCTTTATTCTTTCTAGACTTTGTGTTCCATCCAGAGGCTCTGCTGCATCCTCACCTGAAAGACTTTTCTAGTCCTGACCCGAAAAACACCTTAAGCAGTCGCAAAAGTATATCCCCCAGCATGAAGCCCTTCCAGTTCAAACTCTGCTGATTCCTCACTCTGTTGCCTCGTGGAGCTTCAACAAGAAAGCAATAACTAGTTACTTAAAGAGAAGATAAATACAATAAATGATAGACATAAAGGCTTATTCTGATGTGATCAGAAAGGGGAAGTAAAAAATAATCGTCAAGAAACCTCTTTCCACTTTTCTTACCATGCCATTTCAGGTTGAGCAGAATAGCTGTGCTTCTTCGATGTACTTGGCTCTTTCCATCAAAAATTATTGCACGAAAAAATCTCACTGCATATTGAACCATTTTTCACAAATTGCCTTTCATGATAAGCTTTGTGCCAAATTACCAAACTTGCCTTAGCCAGGATTTTACGACAGCCTCATACAAATGTGGTCATTTCTGAAATCCTGAAACATAAAAATAAAATCTGGTTGTAATATATTTTGCATGTATAACCATCTAGCCATTATGTTGGAAGAAAGACATCCTAGTGGCATAATTGGGAAAATGAATTTATTTTTAAACAAGCACTAGGTAGAAAAACATGTAGTAGTAGCAGCCGGGAGACAAGAAATTATTACCAAGAGGATCAAAGGCACTGTCAACCATTCCCACAGATTTAACCCCAAATAATGTCAAAAATTCCATACACTGATGATGTTTTCTTCTTCCTCTTTTAGATACAGTTGATATTTCCTTCTCCCTCCATCTCCGCCTTTATTTGAGCTTTACTTGTTGTTTCAAAGTTGTGTAAATTCAGGATAAACTCTTTAAAACTTCTCATTTGTCATCAGAGAAAGTTTTGCTCTCTACGTCATCATCTTAAAGCCTCAACTGAAACAACTTAAGATAAATGAGCAACTTTTGTTTAAAGAGAATCCTTCTCATCTTCAATGCACAGAATGTAGGATTCTGTTTCAGAAATTGACTTCATCTTTGGTTGATAAAGCTTCTATGTACACCCCTAGTGACAAAATCACGGTGGGGGTGACGTTCTTTATCAAGAATGCTGACTTATTTTGCACCAGATTCTAGATGGATATCTTCATTGAATGTATACCCCAATGAAAGGTAAGAATGATCTCCATCTTTTTCAACAATGCCACTTCTGCACTTTTTTTTTCCCAAGGAAACTAAAGGACAAGCACAAATGAGTTTCTTATTCATTCTTACAGCTTCTCAATATAAGTTGTTTAAAACATTATTCAGAAACATGAAAAAAGCAGAGATGAAATAAGCCAATTCCAGTAGGACATAGCTGCAAAAAGAGTTACACAAGTGAAGAAAACTTGAGAATTTGAAACCTCACCCAGATACTGCATTCCACCTTCAACAAGAAATTTTGCATCACATCATCCCTCAAGATTCAACATTTGGGGTTTAGGGATGTTGAATGCAGTTCTACTATGTAGAAACTAAAGCAAGTAGAGTAGGAATGTTGAATGCATAAACCAATTATAATTTGATGCAATGCAGCCACTATTTTGGCTATTAAACAAGTGTCGAACATCAACATGCTAGCAGATTACCGTTACAACATCCATCAAAATTGATGTGCTTAAATTCAATCAACATCATAATGTCTAGGAGCATGAAATTATATAAGTACATGGCAGTGCAGAGTTAACAGACATGATAATGTTAGTGAAACAAAGCTATCTCAATATTATTGTATCATATTTCTGTTTGTTACAGTACAATATTTGATTGTTAGCAACCCGTTGGTGTATTTATCCCAAAACATAAAATCCTTACACATAAAAATGTGATACATATCCACAGTTTCTAATTTCTACATCATGATTGATTAGGAAGTTGTGCAAATGTTCCTGTATTAGGACTGCATCCTCCAACCATCATGTTTTTATAAATTGAATAAGCATGATCAGCATCGCCTAATGTACTATAACCTCGAATAAGAGCGTTATATGTAAAAACATTAGGTTGAAAACCCCTTAGTTGGAGCTCTTCATACATCTTTCCAGCTTCAGACACCATCCCTGCTTTCCCAAAGTTCAGAATCAAGGAGTTATAAGTATACAAATCTGGAAGGACCCCTTTGTTTTGCATTTGATTAAAAAGAGCAACCGCTTTATCCAACCTCTTAGATCTCCCAATGCCATTAATCATTAAATTATATGTAACCAAGTCAGGTTGTAATCCCATTTCTATAAGTTCATCAAAGTAGCTTAGAGCATCATCTGCTCTACCAACCATGCAAAGTGTGTCTATGATAATAGTGTATGACTTGACATCTGGCCTGATTCCTTCCAGGACCATCTTTCTGAATATCTGGCAGGTCTTTTCTGCATCACCTGTCTTTCCAAAGCCATTTAATAGAATGTTATATATAGCACAGTTAGGACTGCATCTATAGTCCAACATCTCATTGAAAAGCTTTTCCGCTTCAACTGCTCTTCCTGCCTTAAAGAGGCCATCAATGAGAGGACCATACGTACATGGAGTTGGAGTAAAATCTGTGCACATCAGATCGTAATACAAGTCAATTGCCTGATCTATTCTTTTGCACTTCACAAGGCCCGATATGATTATGTTGTAGGTAATGTTGTTAGGTTTGCATCCCCTTGTATGCATCTCTCCTTGCAACTTCAATAACTCCTCAATTCTCAAGGACTTTCCGTATGCATCAAGAAATGCATTATAAGTGCAAGCATCTGGACAACAACCCACTTTTTTCATCTCTGTGAAAAGGCCTTCGGCGACTTCAATCGAGCTGGCTTCAAGAAGCCCATTAATGAGAGGATTATATGACCCAATTGTTGGTAAAATTCCATAGCCTTTGAACTTCTCCAGTAGATTCAGTGCATCACCAGATTTCTTATGTCTACACAGAAACCTAATGAGAGGACACAATAAGTAATCATTCTGGAATGTGCCGCAGGCACAAATCTTTTCAGCAAATTCAACGGATTTACAGATACCAGCTTCATTTAATATCCCATCCATCAGAGATTCCCAAGAAGATCTACCTGCTTGAGAATCAGGCTGAAGAACATAAGCTTTCACTATATGCACACCTTCCTGCAGTAGTCCATTTCTCAAAACAGAAGGGATAACAGTACACAAAGTCGCAAAATCAGGAAAAAAGACCTTTTTCATCTGATGGAAGAGCCATAATGCCTCACTAACTCTATCTTCTTTAACTAGTCCATGAATTACTGTGTTATATGATAAAAGGTCAGGCATGCAATCCTCTCCGGACATATGATACAGCAGACCCAATGCAAAATCAAGCTCACCATTTTTGGATAGACAATCAAGCACAGTGTTGTATGTTATTGTGTTCGGGGGACAGTTATAGTTGCTCATCTCATAAAATAACTCCAAAGCTCTCTTGACTTTTCCGTCCTTTCCCAGTCCTGCTAGAAGTGTATTATATGTCACAACAGTAGGTTCAAGATCCATTGTTTTCATATTATGGAACATTCTCCAAGCTTCATCCTCTCTACCAGCTTTGTACAGAGTGTCGATCGTACAATTTACTGTAATCTCATCTGGCTCACAACCATTTTGTACCATTTCATTGAAAATCTTCAGAGCTTCATCAGCTTTGCCAGCATTGTTGCAACACTTAATCATCATGTTGTATGTGATAACATCTGGAGAAAACCCAACAGCTTTTATTTCTTGAAATACTTCTTTGGCCTTATCAAGACTTCCAGACTCAGCAAGGCCATACAAGCATGCATTGCACGCAACAATGTCGGGAACTACTCCCTTGGTTTTCATAATCTCATATGTGTCTACAGCTTTCTCAAATTCTCCAGATTTTCCAAAATGATCTATGAAAAGGATATAAGTAAAAGCAGTGGGTATCGGACCATTGACATTCATATGGTTTAAGAGCTCTTGAGCATCAGCTAATCTATTTACTCTTAGAAGTCCGCCAATGAGTGCATTATAAGTGTGCAAATTTGGCAAAATGCCTTTTTTTCCCATATCATCCAACATGTCAGAGGCTTCCTCGATCTTCCCTTCTTTGCATAAAGAATTTATCATTGTAGTAAAAACAACCACATCAGCATCATAACCATCTTTTTCCATTTGCTCTTGAAATTCCTGCACAGAATCTAAATCCCCCTTGTCACCAAACTTATCCAGCAATGTAATATAAGTCACTCTATCTGGTTTTTGATCGCTCACTTTCATTTTCCAGAAGAGTTGTTTGGCATCGTCAAGCCTTCCTGCTTCACAAAGAACTTGTATTAGCACTGTATATGTCACGACATCGGGCTTACTTCCATGTTGCTCCATTCTTTTTAGGAGACCATAGGCTTCATCAATTCTTCCTGCTTGACCGAGGACTCTCATGCATATGGTGAAGGTATACACATTTGGTCTCAGACCCTTCTCTTCCATCTCGCTCAAGAGGCTCATCACAATGTCAGTCTTCCTTCTCTTGCCAACAGCCACCATGAGAGCAGAATAAGTCTTTAGACTCGGCGTCACCCCTTCCGCGGCCATAATCCTGTAAACTTCCATTGCCTCTCTGACAAAACCAGAGTGCAGCAAGAAATGAATCAAACCGTTGTAAGAAAAACCGTTCAGAAAAATTCCAGCTTCTCTCATCTTAGAGAGAGCAAAAGGGGCACTTCTCAGACCTCCGCGAACACCAAGGGCCTTGAAGACGATCAAGAAAGTGCTGGCACTGCGCTTCACGATCTGCCTCTGCATTAAATCAAACACCTGAGCGACGTCCTCCACTCTGCCGCGGGTTCTCAAGAACTCGAGCATGTAATTGTACGACTCCGTCGTGTGGACGATCTCCGGCCCCTGCGCGATGGATTTGAAGAGCGAAAGCGCCTGAAATGGGTCGGATGTCGACTTGAGGGCATCCATGACGCTATGGGAGCTGACGCCGGAATCCCATTTCCGCTTCGTATCGACGCCACACGAAACCTTCATACCGGACCGACGGCTGCCCAAACCGTGCTCCCTCCATCGCAGAGCCTTGGGGTGTCGAATTCGAAGGTTTTGCAATCCATGAGGGTTCAATTCACAGAAAGGAGAGCTACTGCTGCTGCTGCTGTTGCTGCAAAATCTTGGTGAACAGAGATCTATAACAACTGAAGCCATTGATGCGAGTTCAAAGCACCAAAGTGAAGGCTCCTGTTGAGGGAATCAAATGGAGGAAGAGGCGAGAGAGAGAGAGAGAGGAGGTTGTGGTGAGAGCCAAAGCAGTGCATGCACAGTGAGCCGCCTTCCTCTGTGGAAGACGTGGGATTTGGAGGGGAAGGAGATAAGAGTGTTTTCTGCACTTGTGGTGTTGGAAGTTTGGACGAGTTGCTTATTTTTACCGCCGTGTGAGATTAGATTCAGCTTCCTGAGCTCCAAAACCTGCTACTTAGATTTTAAAACAATATAATATATNTACTTAAATGATATTACATGTAAAATAATAATATTGACAAAGGTATAATGGTAATTTTACCAACCGACTTTAAGTCGGTATTATGCCTATATATATACCCCTAACCACTTGTTCCTTATTCATATCCATCTGAACTTGAAATGAAAAAAAAAGTAGAAGAACAAAGGAAAGCTAAGGAAGTGGAATATAACCAAGGTGATATCATTGAGGATTTCATGCAAGGTAAGTCGTTAGCTCCTCTCCTATGAATTATCTTTATGAAATTTGGTTCAAACTAGTTTGTCCTGATCTGTAATGAAACATATAGTTTTTGTCTTTATATTTTCATAATGGATTATTATCTCCATGGTGAAGAACATGCCCAATATAAGAACGAAGTAGGAGTTAGTGTTGAGACTGTTATTGTACTACTCTTGAATTCTTCAAAAACTATGAAATTAAACTTGTGAACTTTTGAAATCTACTTTTCAGAGCCTTTAGAATTTTCTTAACCAAAGTTGTACACCTAGAGTTATTTATCCAAACTAAGGAATCATGCTACTTGTTTCTTACTATGTATATGCAAATAATAGTGTTTGGATATTTCAATACTAAGACTTTAGGTCTGTCATTCAGTGATAACAATTCATATATGTCTACTTCTGGGATATCTAGGGTCTCATAAAAAAGGTTTTGTATATTGAGAGTTCTTTTTTTTATGCACAACACTTAGTCTTCCCATCTACATAAATAAAATAATTTAGTGCTAGATTTCATATATTTTGGAATTAATTATGTGATTTATATGGAATAAAGCTATCAAGGTCTGGAATAAATCTATCAAGGTCTTATTTAGGGCAATATGATGATTGGATCATTTATGTGTTCTACATTCAATGACACTTAATATGTTATGTTGGAAACTGGAACATATGTTATGCAATAAAGTGCATAGTGTTGAAATAACTATACTTCTGAATATATATATAAAGGTAAATGATATTGTTTATATGAATACAACAAATAATGGAATCATTTTATTGCAATTATGTTATATGATTAATATGACAATGTGGTGCATTTGCATTTTACATAAATGCATTTGCATTACCCCTGCTAGGTTGATATGTTTACCCCTATAGGTTGAAATACCTTATAGAGCTGATATGATAAATTTCCGAAAGGATGACTCAAGGTTGTTTGGACCTAAGTGTCATACAAATCAAAGTGCTAACATTGTAAATGATGGGAGCCACCACTTGAATTTGTAGAGGTCACCTCTATAATCCATCAACCACTACCCCAACAGGGTTGATATGATATCTCGGAAGGAATGATACTTCTGGCCAGTTGGTGATATGACATGTACATGCATCCATGATATTCATGTGCCTCAATGTTACAAGTGCAATATGATTATGTTATTGTAATATTGTGAGATTGATTATGCATATGATAAAGTACTGGTACTTATATTAATATTTCATGATATGCTTAATATTATTTTATCCAAATTGAATATATGATAACACATAGGTTATGAGTTTCCAAGTTACTGAGCTGTGGTTTGCTCATAATGTAGTTTCCAATATTTTTTCAGATCAGTAGACCAGAGTCGTAGCCGTGTTTGGTGATCATCTTTAGGAATTACAGTACTTTTGGTCAAGCTATAGATGAGGCTTATGTCTCTTCTTTTGGTCATTTTTCGGGATGCATGTCTCTCCTCATGATGTATAGCTTTGTATAAGGATGTTAAATGCTAAGAAAAAATATTGTATAATGTGTAAGTATAGATTAATATGGATTTGCTCTGAGATCAATATATATACTACCTATGTTATGGTTACATTTATGATATTATCCATGTGAGATATCAAATGAGTTACAACATGATTCCGTCATATTATATTTGATCGATCGAAATAGGACGCGACTTATGAATCAAACCAAAATTTGAACTGGGTCGTGACAATTTAAATATCCTAAAAATTATTGAACTTTATTCATATTTTTTTATAAAATAAAAGAGTAATAAAAAATAAGTTTGGACAAAATATATGAAATTTATAGTCCACAAAATAATTTTAAGAAATAAAAAGATGTTAAACGAAAATATTTCTTTAATAAAACATAAATATTTTAAAAATTCTATTAAATAGATAAATTTGTGAAAATACATCTTTCAAAAGACCTCTTATAAGTGCTATCTTAATTATTAATAAGACATAATTTAAATTATTAGAGAAGTAAAGATTATTGATAATGTATTACCGTGAAACATAATAACGTGATGGGTCCTAAAAATTTTAATTCAAATAATCGATAATCTATCTGAGTTAATTCATACCACACGGACTTTAATTGTAACCTAGGTGTTTTTTATAATCATATATACTTGAGATAATATCGTGTGATATAGTTAACAAGTATTTTTAAATTGTTTTGAAAATTATAATCATAGAAAAGAAAATAATAAAAATAAAGTTATAAGTTTGATGACAATTTTCAGTAATATTTTTTTTTCGATATCATGAAAGAGGTCAGAGTCTAATAGATTTGAAATCCGGCGTGGCTCAATCACTACACGTTTTGAAGTTTCCATTTAGTTAATGTTTGTGTAAAGTTTTTTTTTATGCAGTCTCGTTCATTTTATGGGTTAACATTTTTGCAAACATAAGAAAGGAAATTAAACCAAAATATGTTAAATAAATTAGAATAATCGAAATAAGATATTAAAATAGAAACCTTAGAAATCAAAATCCCTCTTGTATATAAATGAGTGAATGTGGTGAAGATAAATATTTCCTTCTGTAGTGTTATTACTAATTTCATTCACATCTTTTTTTTTATTTTGTATAGGTTCATATATTCTTAAAAACATGTTTTTCAAATCAAAACAGAAGCTAAGAAGCAACCTCGCAAGCCGCCGGCACCATACCAATGCGAGGACTGTTATTCTGCTAGATTTGAATCAGGTATCTTGGTTGTTCACTTTTCTGATTATTGTTCTTATAACTTCTTCTTACTAGTGAATGATAAGATGCTAGTTAGGATGTCATAAAAGGGTGTGCAATATCAATGGCAGAATGATGAAGAGATGGAAGATCATTAATTGGAAAGAGAGCTTAACGGGGATACATTAACAAATCATAGGAATGCGGAGAACAACTCTAAAAGCATGGTGGTAGTGAGCAAGGTGACAATTCCCTCTCAAGACCAGGTAGTTTTGAGTGTTTGAAGTCAATTTATTAGTATCACTTCTGTGAAGTGTGTCATACAGAAGTTGAAAGGAACAAAACCTTGTGCATGTTCGGGGAAATATTCTGTGATCTGCCTGTGCTTTGGTAATTAGGAAATTTTGATTTAACTATGAGGAAAATATTTTTTTCCATGTACTATACTAGTAATACAGACAGTAAATTCTCTAATTCTTGGGCTTTTTTTTTCTCTTGGACTATGAAATCCTTTTACATTGTTTGATCTTCTAGGTGACAATCCACCATGATTTGCTTCATTCTTTTCGTGATATATTGGATTTTGGCAGCTAAATGCATTGTCACGCCCCGAACCCAACGCCCGGAGCGCGATAAGGGGTGTTTCGACTTTTCACTAATTCAATTTCAAACTCAAAACTTAACGGTTAGAAATAATTCTAACTCTAGAATTTTTCGAAAATTTCGGCATGACCTTTGCTAAATTTGGTTCATGCGACATATACAAACATGTAATATGGGCCAAGCCCGAATCATATAAATGAAATAGAACTAAAATGAATTAAAAGTAGGGTCAGATGCTCCAACAAAGAGTTCACAACACTCCGACAATAATAATGACATATAAACGGGCACAAGGGTTCGACAAATAGGCAAAACTCCATGGATATGACAAGAATGGACAAGTATATGTAATCTAAACACTCCAGACTCTCATATACACTCAATCCTAATTATTTTTCCCATTTTAAGC
>LTAE01007547.1:0-22528 GCA_001647135.1 Pontederia paniculata
CACGCGTCGCGCGGGCCTGGCCCGCTCGTCACATCTCTAGTGCGGGCTTTGACCCGCGCGTCCACGCACATCGCGCGCGGGCCACAGCCCGCGCGTTGAACTGTGTGCGGGCCTTTGCCCGCGCTACAGTAATCAGTTTTTTTTTGAACATACGAACAGTTTTCTTTTTTTTTAAATAACAGTATATACTCAGAAAAAAATATTAAAATATGTACCACAAATTCTAGTTGAGAGTAGTACAATTTGACAACGAAAAAATTTGATTTTTCGTTCCTCGGTTATGGTCATATAACCGAAGGTGCAAATTTAATAAAATTAATTTTGCACAGCCAAAACAAAAAAGATTACGAGAACGAGAAAAACTTTCGTGGCTCTGATACCACTGTAAGTTTTAAAAGGACTTTCAAAGTTTGGTATTATAAATATCTCGCAGCGGAAATATAAGTTCTTCCATGTTCTACTGTTGTCGTGCCTGTACTGTTGTCGGAGTCTTGATCACAGCAGGAAGAAGATCACTTGTTCACGATCTAGAGTACCATGGTCTGACGAAGTTTGGACAACACATGCACGTAATGCAACGAACTAAACTCGTTAACAATGAGCTTTCTTTTATAAAAGTCCACCGAGTCTGTTTTGGGAACCGCCGGCAATCACACTTAGCGGTTACGTCCATCACCACATGCAAATGGTTTGCATGTGGTGTAACTTTTCCATGAAGTTGCCAACGCATGCAACTGCATGGTGCGGTTATAGCCCGTAAGGGCGTCATGTCCAACAGATACTTTCAAAAGTAACTCACCTTTTTTCGTCACTATCTTGGATCCAAAAGTATATCGAGGTCATGAAGCTATATGCATCATGTGCATATTATGAAATGTCTCATGCGACCCATTTGTGTAGTGCAGTATACCCCATTACAACGCATCCTTCTTTGGTTTTTTCTTAAAATGATTTCTTTAGGTTGGTCCAAATGCAGCATGATAGAGGTCGAGTATACTTCCTAAATCAATAAATTGTTATATCAAATAACTAATTTATCATTTTACAATTGTACAAATTTTGGCAAAAGTATTAATTATCACAGCACCATTATTACTTATAGTATAATTAACACATGGTGACCGAAAGTTGAAACTATCACTTCACCTAAAAGCTTAATATGTTTGGAATATACTCATATTTGTATTTACATTCTTAAAAAGATAGATATACTAAAGTCCACTCAAGTCAGCTATTGAGGAAGCTTTTTTTTTTTCTAAAATGAGCATGTTTGAGTTACCTTTCAATTGTTTTGATACAAATAATATCAACTCTGAAGAAGATATATTTATATTTTTAATGGCCATTTTTCTGATGTAACAGACTGTCACATATAAGCTCACAGCTTATGATATGATGTTCATGTAGCATCCACCGACGGAGCCCGTTATAGGAAAGGAAGAACCTGACGCAGATGGACAGTGGATTCCACAACTGGGCCCATGCAAGCACGGGCAAGCACCAAAAGGGCACCGGGGAGCAGAGCAAAGGCGCCTCTGCCCCTATTAACTTGTGTGGTATACTATTGACGCAACTGATTAACAAAATTTAGAGAGAATGTTTCTTTCGGTTGCTATTTTAATATACTAATATTTTAACTAATAGTTATACATATTGATCACGAATTAAAATAACGATCTATTATCGAGTTTGACTGCTTTGATATTATTTTGAATCGTTCACATGATTATGTTTTCAGTACGAATATTATGCGTATAGAATAACTCAAACTCGACATTTACTTAAGCGACGAAAAAATATTTATCATTGCATCTCAACTCTTATTGATAAAAAAATTAGTATCTTCATATTCGACTTTTGGAATAGTTAATTTAACTAAAAAAATATATTTTACTTTTTATCTTGATTTGAAATTAATGAGATACTAATAATTTTGAATCTTGAATGTATAGAGTGATTACAAAAATAAAAATTATTCTCAAACACGAATACGCACTCGACTATCACCCCCAACCCTCTCATAAAGCAACAATCAAATCTCAATTTCAAATTAATGAGATATTAATAATCTTGAATTTTGAATGTATTGAATGATTACTAAATTAAAATTCTTCTCAAACACAAATCCGCACTCGACCCCAACACCCAACACTCTCCTAAAGCAACAATCAAATCCTAATAATAATAAAGTATCGATCGAGCGACTACTTCAAATAAAACTAATCAGAGTCTATACAAAAATGAACATATAACACTAATTCTTCAAAAGTCAGATGGCTTGAAATTTTATTTTATATCATCAAGTTGATCAAAAATTTATATTTTTGCCCAATTCCAACTATGTATTAGTCATGTGCCAATAGATGAGTGGATAGGTCTATGAAAAAAGTTAGGGACTATAATTTTGGAATGTACCTTTGACTCTCACATAAGAAGTGTTTGTTCTTCTTTGCATGCCCCTTTCCTATCTAACTAGGTGTTACTAGCCTTTTCCTGGTTTCGCATGTTTATGCATGTGGAACTACGAGTGCCGGCCCATAGAACTGATTAAAGTGAAGAGGAAGAAAAAGGAGGGGACTCCTACCAAAATTAGTAGGGACAACCTGCAATTTGGCTTGAAAACTAACTACTTCAAATGCCAAGTCACTGGATACCTATTGATATGAGCATGCAAAATTGTTAAAATCTTGATATTGTAAGATCTTGTCACGTCTAATCTTCTATTAACTTTAATTTGTAATTTATAGAATATTTACGATCCTTATAATATTTTTTTACTATCGTCGATCTTATAACTATTTTACAATTTTAAGTATGATCTCGACTTTGAAATTTCGGTAGAGGATCCCCATGGAGGAGGGGGTAAGGAGCCGTTTGGTGCATGAATATTATGTGGCAGTGGGATTAAGAGTCTATGTTTTTATTGTTAGTTATCGCTAGTGGTTCATATACTTCTTTTCCATTGTATACACATCTGTTATTAACACTATTCTTTGATGTCAGTTGAATCTCATGCATGGGCTTGTTTTATAAGCTGAGCTGTTTTAATTCAACTTTTTTTCTGAATGCTCCTCGAATTAAATTGAAGACAAATTGCTTTTGACGTTCCAATACAGTCTAAAATAAGTTTAGATCAATGAATTAACTTATCTTGAATGGAGATTAGGAACTTAATTAATTAAAACAAGTGGTTAATGGGTACATCTTTTGTAGACTTTGTCTACCACCACCTTATCACCCATTTTCTGAAAAATGTCAACCCAAGTAAGAATAAATTTCGTGGAGAAATTTATCAATAGAGGTTAGGGTGAAACGATAAAGAGTTTTCCCTTATTTAAAAAAGTCTCGAGTTCGAATTTTTTAGATGCAGAAATTTTTTATTTGAAATTTTATCCACCATAGTTAGATGTTCGATCCACGATGATAAAGATTATTCGAATGCTAGTAGTCCCGAATACTTTGAAAAAATCCAAAAATAGATACAGTGGAGAAATCTGTTTACTGATTTTGATTTCTTTTCTACTTGTTAATTTCTTTTCATAAACATGAAAAGATAGAAAGCGAGGAAATTAAAAATGAGGACGCGGTTACGAGTGGAGGAGAAATAATAACTTTTTAGTGCACAATGTGCAAGTGTCCTGAAACTACATGTATACATGATAACATATTTCCTCGTTATTCCTCTGACTTCCACCCACCCAAAAGTTGCTGCGGATAAGCCAATTAGTACTTGTAAGCTCACCATTAATTAAGCCGGCATTAGAAATATAGTGATCGTTTTGGAGATCTGTTAATATATATGCTTAAACAAGAACACACCAAAAAAAAGAAGCATGCATGAAAGGATTCTGGTGGTGGTGTCTGCCGTGTGTCAAGCCACTGACTGCTCCCACCACAAGAAAAAAACAGTCCGTTCTGACGGATTTTCTGACGAATTTTGACAGAAAATCCGTCAGAAAGGTCTTTCTGACGGAATCTTCGTCTAATTTAAACGGTTAGAAAAAAACTCGTTGGTAATAATTTTCTGACGGGTTTCGTACCCGTCAGAAATTTCTGACGGAATTTCTGAGGGGCCTAATTCTGAGGGAATATTCGGCCCCTCAGAAATTCTGAGGGGCCCAATTTTCAGTCAAAAAATTTTAAAAATTTAAAAAATAATAATAATTTACAAAAAAATTTATTAATAATTAAAAAGTTCATAATAATTTCCAGAAAATGTTCATAATAATTTACATATTTTGTTCCAAATATTCAAATTACATATTATCATTGTCCTCGAGATCTTTAGGAGGAGGAGCTTGCTCTTTCAACATCATTCTCCATCTTTCATCAAATTCTTTTCTTTGTTCACGTCGGGCTTGTTCCATCTGCATTTCAAATCGTTGTTGCATCTATTGTTCCATCCGTTCTCGCATCTGTTGTTCTATTCGTTCTTGCATCTGTTGTTTCATTTGCTTAAATCGTTCTTCAACACGTCGTTCTATCTCTCCATTTAGCAGGCTCGAGATAGATCTGCGTGCTGATTTTAACTCAATAGGAGTGACAGATGAACTTAAACCATAGACACGATTTTTGTTTGTGCCTANAACTTGTGTAAGATGCTCCGCCTGTTTCGTCTTAAATCATTCCTGAAATATAATTATAAAATAAAAATTAGTTATAATTAAATATTGAATAAAATATTAAGAGATATTATTATTTTATATAGATGTTCTTTGCAAAATTTGAAACCCAACCATGTCCAATATCCATCCCAGGCAGAGGCACTTCTATGACCATGTCATCAAACAGAATGTTTACTGACTCGAAGGAAGAGAGAGAAAGAGAGAGAGAAAGACATCATCATCGTCTGGAACTCACCTTGACGCGCAGGGTAAAAAAGAAATAGAATAGTGATATGGTATGCACATTGGCGTTGCAATGCTCACATTTGTCTTCCATTCAGGCCACAGGTTGGGCCCCGGCGTCGCCGTCGCCGACCCGGCCGGGGCGTGGGGCGCGACGTGGCTGCGGCT
Organism: Pontederia paniculata; assembly: GCA_001647135.1. Taxonomy (NCBI): domain Eukaryota; kingdom Viridiplantae; phylum Streptophyta; class Magnoliopsida; order Commelinales; family Pontederiaceae; genus Pontederia; species Pontederia paniculata. The sequence goes on from LTAE01007547.1 coordinate 5,016, forward strand.
GAGTGGCCTGTTTTGCGAGCATGCATGGAATCTTAACACAGAAAGGATGCACATTGTCAAGGCACAAAGTTACAAAAGAGAGCCAAAGGGGAACCAGGCATGCACGATGAGTATCCATCTCCTTTCCTTTGGCCCATCCATCCATTTAATCATGGCACGTAACACCTTTTGCCAATTGACCTCTCTCTCTCTCTCTCTCTCTCTCTCATACCTTATCTTCTCCTTACTCCCCACTATTCCTTCTGCATTCTTCTGGGCTATTTCCGAGTTTTATAACAGTAGTCATCAAGTGATGACTGATTAAAATTGTCGCCTGTGACTAGTACTCGTAAAAAGGGGACAGACACAAACTTGAATCTTAAAAAGTGCTAAAAAATTTACTGGTAATGGATTCAGACAGGTGGCTTCAACGCAGACAGGTGTTTGCATATGCATAGAAGATTGAAGCTTCTGTGAATTCCCAATGAAAGAGATCGATGTCAGCGTTTTCGCGTACATAATTGTTGTGAATCTTTTTTCTTCTTCTTCTTCAACGTATGTATGATTGCTGTCACAAGATGAGATCGATGTTGCAAGTTGCAACTCAAAGTTGGTGGAGCTGGAATATGTGACTGCACCATTGTGTTTGCACTTTGTAGCGTGTGTTTTGATGTGGAATAAATGCTATGTGGGCCCTTTTGATGACTATGGATGGGCTCACAAGTGATGTAACCTCGACATATTACAATCACTGTTGCAATCTTAGTTTTTTCTTCGTTGTGCATAATAAAATCAGAAATGAAATAAGAACGAAAAACTTAAGTTGATTGATAGGCAGACTAGTGTTTCAGGGTGGACGAGAGTTAGTAATTTAAGATTTTATTTTTGAAATCATGAAATTTGATTGAGATTACTTTTTTAATACTTGCACTTGGACACGAAATTAATAAAATGCTATTATTATTAGGAATTAAAAAATGTGTAACATATTTTTTTTTACAAATGTGCTACATATTTCCTTTTTTCCTTATTAATATTAACGTTATTATTACTTTTTGTGTATGTGTTTAACAAAATGTCAAGCATGATTGCTCATGAGGGAGGGAATGGAGGAGTTATGAATGAATGTTTTCTTTTTTTCATTATTTGATATTTATTCCAAAAGAAATTAATTTACTCTTGTTTCTTTTCAAAGGTATTATTGCTGGGGGATTTAATAGGATCAAATTCAACTAGACCCAAAAAGATGGCCCAAGTGCAAAGGCCTATTTAGGATTTGATTATACAGGCCCAAAATGCACAGCTACTAGGCCCAAAATGCAAAGGCTTTATAAGAAGTATTAAAATTTACATTTTGAAGGTGTTCATTTTTTTTCCTTCTTCTCGACAATTTTATTTATTTTAGGATAAAGGAAAAAATCATGTTTTCATTAAATTTAGATCGAATATAAAATACCTAAAGTGATACGAAGTCTCGCTAGAAAAATTAATTATTAAAATATTACTTTATAAAGGAGGAAAGAAAAAAATGTATAACGCACTTTAAAGTACATCGAGGTATTTATTTTAAAGATAGAGTACACATATTAATGCTCCTTGTGCAACATGTTCTTTTCTCCAAAAAAATTGTCCCTTATAACTCAATCAAATTGGATTGTAAAGATTTGGTGAGATTTTTAAAAAATAATATCCGTGTAGGGAAAGAGAAATAGTGGCGAAGTTAAATTGAGCTATGCCATTAGCTTAATCGAACGTTTGAAAAAAATGGTCTATTTTTTTTTTCGATATCAAATTTATTAGTGTTTGAAATTATTAGTATTTAACTAATTTAATATTTGGATATGAGCGAAAATGATAAACCTTAATTAAATGTGTTAATTCTAAAAATCGAACTTCAGATTATTAACTTCTGTCGATCCTGAAATACAATCTCACTATTCAATTATGTCAATCACACTTAATTAATTTTTTATTTTCTTTGTAAGTTTTTTCTTAAACAGTTCTTCCCACGGAATTTTATAGAATTTTGAAATAAGTTACGAGGTTGTAAAATAGTCATTTAGTGAAGCTGATCACGTTATACAACTTTAATGGTATAGACAAACAAAATTTTCTGTGTATTGGCTTGATTTCATGTGATCATGTTTCTTGTCTTCATAAATGTATATATGAGTTGTCTTTTGTCCTCTTATTATTGTTCCAATTAGAATCCATTTAGATATCGTGTAGGCCCATTTTTTTTCTCTTTTTTTGAGCAAATTGAGGCTGGATTTGGCTATTTCTTATATTGGAACTTTAGAACATATCATACGGCAGACAAAGCTCACTTGTGACTTGACATATCTTTTTCTTTACCTCTTTCATTTATTTATTTTGCTTCACTTGATGCATTGGCCATGTGCACGGACAGATCATAAGCACTATTTTAGTTGAGTTGTATACCAAAAAATAAAATAAAATAAATCCAGCTATGTCGATTTTGATTATATCACATTTTTGTAGACCCTTTGCTATAATAAATAAAGGAAAAATAGGGGTCTTTACTCTTGAACTAGGACATACGTCCTCTCCACTTATATAATGTCAACCTTTATATAATTTATATTCATGCAAAAAAACATTACGGAACTTAACAGTAGAATAATATATTCACTGTCGTTAAAAAATGTTTTCCCGGAAATATATTTTTTAAGAAAATATCTCTTGAAAATCATGTATGTTTTGTTTGATTGTGCATCACAAAGAAAAATATACAACAATTGTTTTCTATATGTATGATTTGTGAGGGTTTCTTGGAGTAAAATGCTTGTCTTTTTTTTTTTAAAATTGTATATTTATCATCCAAAGAATATTTAATGGTCAAGATTTTATTAATTGCCAACCGGAAAATGAAAAACATAATCTCTTGAAGATCACGAGAGTGCATAGCACTTTTACATTGTACTCCCTGAAGCACATCATATTTGGCCATTGATTTTAGATCAATGGTCAAATTTGATTAAATTAAAATGAAAGGATAATTAAATTTGATTATTAATTTAAAACTAATGATTAAGATGATGTACTTTATGCAGTGTAAAATGATATGTATCATTGTTAACTTTTAATTTTCTAAAAAAATATTTTCAGCTAATACGTTTACGCCAATGTTTTTAGTAGCAAAAAACATGACACGAAAGCGGGCGGTATAAAAGAGCTTCAAATTAATAAATAAATGTTAAATAAGTAACACATATTTGATTGTCAAATAAAATTATGAATGTGATAAAAAAGAATTATTTTTAAAAAAACATTTAAACTATAATTTTTTTGAAATTACGAATTTAGCCAAACTTATTTGGATTTGAATTTTAAATTCTTTCATTAATTTTTATCCAAAATCTTGTTAAGTAATTTTTTAACAGTGATAAAAAAATCCATTTCATCCTTACTATTTTTTTATAAGAAAAATATTTAAAACTAAAAAATAATTAATACGAGTAAAAACTTTTTAATAAATAATAATTAACAATATCATGCTTATGTTATTACTTTTATTTCTTTTAATACTTGTTATATACTAAAGAAATAAAAATAGAATTGACTTTTTTATAATAATTTAAAATAATAACTTGATGAAAATTAACCAAAAGACCTAAATGTTAAATTAACTAAATTTTGCATCTATAGTTTGGAATTGGACATGAAAAAAACTATAGTTAACAAGGGTGCTCTTGTATTCAATTATTTATATACACGCTACAGTGTAACATTGTATACGTGCATTATATCTTTATGTATCCATTTTTATATTTTATATTTTTAGGCTAAACAATAAGATAACTAATCAAATAGCCCAAGACCGGACCCGAATTTAATGGTTCGGGTCCGAATCAACGTTTGGCACCGCCCGGAGATCCTTTTCGTGTGCCGTTGGGCGGCATCGCGATCACGAGGCAGCGACGGCGAAAGGCTTAAATCCTCTCTCTCTCTCTCTCTCTCTCTCTCTCTCTCTCTCTCTCATAACCCTGTTGTGGTTGTTCCTCGTCCTCCTCCTCTCCGGACGACATCAGAAGAAGTTTTGGAGTACACGAGATGGGGCTCTGGGACACCTTCCTCAATTGGCTTCGCAGGTGCTGCTCATCCGTCCTACGGCATTGCTTAGAGGATCTGAAATGTTTGGTTCTTTTTGTGCGTGTCCCAAAGTTGGTTCTTTTGTTTGGTTGTAATCGCCGTTCAGGCATGTTCTCTGTAGAAATTTCGGCCAATTATAATAAGGGGTCTGGTGATATTACTCGGTGAATACAATAAATACTTTACTTTGAGCTGTATGTGATGTGAATTGGTAGGAATTCGGGGAGACTTTCTTTTGAATTGTTTGGCAAATTATATGTTCTAGATATTGTTCGGTGAATACGATAAATAGTTTACTTAGTGCTGTATGTGATGTGAATTGGTAGGAATTTGGAGAAACTTTCTTTGAATTGTTTGGCAAATTATATGTTCAGATATTTTGATCAATTTTATCATGGAATCCGTTGTGTTGTATTGCAATTGTCTTCATAATTCAGTAGATTTGTAATGGTGGAGCAGGGGCAATTTTGCATTGCTGGGAGAAAAATAGGAGGACCTGAGTATCACCCATCGTCTGTATACTACAATTGGGATCTTTTGATGTAGCAAGATGAGTTCTACTCCGTGGAATATAGTGAACATTTTACGGTCATAACTAATATGTAACGAGGGCTTTCTCAGATTTTTCTTGTAATTTTCTTTTTTTTCTGAAAAAAGATCCATGATGGCATCTTAAAGTTAAGTTTTCTTCTCTTCGACTTTAAGTTGCAATGTGCTGTTACCTTTTTTTGTCTCTTTGATTTTTACCAGTAATTTTGGGTAGAAGGCTGAGAATTTTCGTATTCGGCAATTAAATGTAATAGATTTACATGAAACCTAAACGGAATCTTCTGATTTCATGAGCTGCTCAATGCTTTCAATGCACTTGGATCTGTAAAGTCAACTAATTTGACAAACTATCGGTTTAGTTTGCATTCAATTCCTAACTGTTTCTGCTGCAGCTTGTTCTTCAAACAGGAAATGGAACTTTCCTTAATCGGCCTTCAGAATGCCGGAAAGACCTCCCTTGTCAATGCTGTTGCGGTAACTTTGTGTGGTCTAGCTCTTACATATTTTCTCAGATTCGAAGAATCCTCATTTCTGATATATTTTATTTCCCTTCCCAGACAGGTGGCTACAGTGAGGACATGATTCCAACGGTAGGCATTGCAAACCATGATCATAATACATACTCTTAGCAAACTATTACTTGGTTTTTTCATAAGTTTGTGTTTACTATGTTTCTGGATAACAGGTCGGTTTCAATATGCGGAAAGTTACCAAAGGAAATGTCACCATAAAACTTTGGGATCTTGGAGGACAACGGAGGTTCCGCACCATGTGGGAGCGCTATTGCCGTGGAGTTTCTGCAATCCTGTAAGTTATAAGATTAAGTATTTTGTTGACCAATGCGAATTTTCTTTACTTTTTTTTTTCTCCAGATAAAATACACAGGGTGCAGACTTGTTTATTCTAAAAATTTCTTAATCAAGTCCTTCTAAGGAGAGGTCAATGATTATGCTGCAAAACAGAGGGCTCTATACTTATCTGTGATCCCGATAGGTGCACATCACACTGCACATGTGCGTGGCACCATGCAGCATGTACATGCATTTATAAAGGAGAAAGGGAGCCTACTTAGCAGTTTTGCTAAGTAGGCTCCTTAGCGGTGTTTCACATCGTCAGATTCAAATCTGACGGTCTGAGATCAATTTTTTAAAAAATATTTTAAATTTTTATATTTGATCTCAGACCGTCAGATTCGAATTTGACGGTGTGAAACACCGCTAAGGAGCCTACTTAGCAAAACTGCTAAGTAGGCTCCCCAACCTCATTTATAAATGCTTAAAATCGGTCTTTTAAGGAATTATTTTTCCTTTTATGAGGATAATAAGGTAGAATAATATGATCGAGAAAAGAGATTAGCAACAGACAGAGCAGTATAAGAAAAATGGAAATATTAGAGGTACGAGTAATCTAAGTATGTTTTCAAGGACATGAGTAAATTAAATATAACAGAAAATGGACAAGAATAAGTTACTTGTATCTTTCATTACATAAGTTTATGTGCAGTCAATTCTCTCTTGACTCCTATTGAACTCAGAATTGATACTATTGACCGTGGATATTTCTTTTTCCTTAATTTGGATTGGTTATATAATGAAAGAGAACATATAAACAACAGAAATTGCAGTAAAAGAATACTAAAAAAAATATAAAATTGAAGTTGGGTTTCTGTTAAAAAGCAGACAATAAAGAGTTAAGCTCCTGTGTATTGCTCCTCTTGATAGAGAAATAAAAGAGTCCACCGGTCCATGAATTGTTGTAAGTGAATTGAACATGAATTAATGTGTCCAAAACTAAAAAACAATCAAGTTCTATGAGTAAATAAAAGAAGAATGTCCAAAGAAGAAATATCATTTGCCATACAGGTGAAAGAAATAAAAGTCCGAAACAGAATATCATTTGTCATGCACCAATTAAGTAAATAAAAGAAATAAAACTCTGACAAAAAAGAAATAGAAATGTCCACAATAGATGGGAATATAGGTAGTTTGGCAACATCGAAGTAAGACATGTTGACTATGTTTCTTTCTCACACCTCTTGTTCATCCAATTGAAGGTGGAATTTCTTCGTGCATGCTAAAATTTCACCATATGCTGAAATCGACCAAACTAACACTTGGACTGTGTTACTGACAATGTTAAATAAAACTATCTTGAATGTTGAGATGTGATGAAACAACATAGACTAGATATAAGTTTTATTGGGATTAGAAACGATAAATGTCTAGTCACGGGGAAACAAATTAGGAATGAATACATTGGGAGTAGATTAGAAGTTATCCCTATTGATAAAAAACAGAAAATTTTATTAGTGGTTAGAATATGTTTACAACCTTTAGATGTCCCCCTTTAAGAAATGTGAAATACTTAATATTTATGACACCTTAAGATGTGGAGATCAACCAAAAAAAATTATACTAACTTATGACGAGAGTTCCAACCACACTATTATGTATCTAACAATGTGACAACATATGACACTCAAAAAACAATTGCTAGATTCAGAAAATGGGTCATTGATTATGCCTATGGTAACCACCCAGCAGCAATGCATGATGTCAATTAGCCATGACCCTCCACTATCCACTATGTTTTAGTTATTTGTTAGTTACTTATGCCCTGGTTTGTTAGTTCAAATATGTGTGTAATATTTGTTGTAATGTAGGTTGTGTTTTTCATTTGCTTAATAGCTAGGAGTTTTGTCAACTCCATATGAGCACTTATTATTAGTTGTATGTTTCCCACCTTAAGTTAATATATTTCTGGTCATCATTTTCATTTCCTTATCAATCATATTCTGTCATCTTAGTTATAGCCCTTAGATTCTATCACATGATATGTCATGTTGAATTAAAGTGTAAGATAGTCATCAATGGATTTGAATTCTTACGATTCATACCGAGGACTTCCAAATAATTGGATTAATACTATGTTATTGTTATTGGTGAAGGTTTTGAGACCATGCGAGCCATATTAGCTTCTTGATAACCATCTAGCTATAGGGTATAGTGCACCAAATCATGGTCTGAATATATAGAAGATACTAAAGCTTACACTAAACTAAACTAAGATATCCAACAACAAAAGCGCTAATTGTGTTAGTGTGAGCACGAGACAAATTTGATATTGATGATGCAGACTGCTATGAGGTGAGTATTAAACGTACATTATATAACCAAGTCAAACTATTTGATATTATATGTAAATCATAAGATGAAGATATTTTACTTGAAGTTTTCCTAGTTTGTAAGTGATTGTTTAAATGGAAAAACTGTGTTTTCACACAAGAGATTATACGGACCTTGAGGTTGCCTAATGCACCATAATTTGCATGAAATATTTAGCATCAGATGAAAAAATTGTTTAAAGAAGAATATGAACTCTCTATAAGAAATGGAGATAGGTCCATGTCTTGAGCACAAGCAATGAAATGCTAGTTCAATGAAACTAAGAACTTCCTGATGACAATGAAGAAATTGTTCTTATGTTCAAAATGCTTGGTTTTGTAATTATGGTCAGATCTTATGGGTTAGGATGTAATGAAATGATGCTATTTCACACTAATTTTTTTTATATCTTAGTCATGATACGTATTTGTTGGCAATCTCTACTTTGATTGTGCATTAACTGTTTGATAATTACAGGTATGTGGTCGATGCTGCTGACAGAGATGGTGTCCCAATATCTAAAAGTGAATTGCATGACCTGCTGACGAAACCATCACTAAGTGGAATTCCATTGCTTGTGCTGGGGAACAAAATTGATAAATCAGAAGCTCTTTCTCAGCAGGCTCTAGTTGATCAGTTGTGAGTTCCTTGCCTTATTTCATACTGTTATAATTGTTGACAATTTTCTAACCTGTGTTAACTCTAATGCGTTCTTGATGTTGAACTGGAATCCAGAGGTTTGGAGTACATCAAAGATAGGGAGGTCTGCTGCTATATGATATCATGCAAGGAGACGATCAACATAGATGTAGTCATCGATTGGCTTATCAAGCATTCGAGGACTGTGTAATTGTTGCATATTTTGTTTCTCGGGACAATTTGTTCTCTAGGTAGCAAAAAAAAAAAAACCTTCTTGTGGGAATTCATTTATCAGAATGCTTCGTACCTTTTTTACCCTCAAAAAAATTCATTTGCGAACTTGGTCGGTTGTATGAGTTTTTAGAATGGTGAAATATGATATTTCATATTACAATTGCTACATTGTACGGCATAATCATGTGGGTATTGTTTATATTGTACAGTTCACAGTTGTCTTGTGTATTTAAAATTTGTACATCATGAAATTACTGTTTAATTTCTAATGTGACTTGACGGTGAAACACTTGGTAGCACAATTGTGACATTTTATTTCTTACATTTTTATCTACTAACCCTTGCTTTTTTCGATCTTGATCTACTAACCCTTGCTAGCACTTATGTAATTTGCATCCCCATAGTTTATCTTTGAGAAGCAATTTTGTAAGTAATTTGGCTAATTTTATTCTTATATTTCAAACACACTAAGAGAACGTTTAACAAGCTTAACTTTTCAAGCTTCCAGCAGTTATGCAATGGTATACTAAAGCAATGTTTCCACTTTGAGCATCAAAGAAGAAACAATAGGTCCAATATGAGCATCAAACATATAAAGATCATCATGATATGGAAATCACTTTTCAAAATATACAAAAGATAATCAGTGTGACTGCAACAGGACAATAGTACAAGGAAAGAAGACCGAAGAACGCAGCAGCACACTAGGACTACAAGGATCCTGAACAAGTTAAATACCTCTCATTATAGCCAAAGTTATTCAACATGCTTTAAAATGACAAAAAGGTTGATGAGTCTGTCTATATGCAAATCAGCATTGCCAACTTTTAACATCAGCATATAGTAGTCACTAGAGCATGAGTTTTAGCCTTTATTTCCCCGATATAACTAGAGTGAAGGCCGACATACATGGAACAAAAAGCTGAGATGCTCTACGAATTAAAATACTGCTTCAGTTGGATGTGGCATGGAGTGCTATCTTCCTCTCAAGCCCATTCTTATCAGCGCCTACAACCTTGTCAACCTCTTTACCATCTTTGACAAAGAAAAAGGTTGGCACACTATTGACATCCCACTGGTGAGCAACGTCACCAAGTTCATCGATGTCGAGCTTTAGGAACACGTCTTTCGGGTGTTTCTCTGCCAAGCTTTTGAAAAGAGGTGCCATGACGCGACAAGGTCCGCACCATGTTGCAGTAAAATATAGAATGACTAATCTAGACGAGCTTGATGCAGCTCTCATTTTGGTTTGCAGCTCACCAGAAGAGTGAATGCTTATAACACTTCCTGCCAATCAAAGAAGATACATGGAGATATATTTATCAGTGGAGCTTCATAAATCGAGGATTGAAGCCAAATCATCAATGAAACAGTTCGATCCAGTAACACTTCACAATGAAGCTTTGCGGGTGATGTCATTAGTGCATACAAATATTTATACACAGCATATGCAACATTATATGAACTTTCTTAAAGACACCTCCAATAAGAACAAGTAAGCATACGGTAGGACAACTACCCCCAGGGCCTCGGTAACTGACAATCTCTGCTCTTTTTACTTCCTCAATCTTCTGGTTATATTGCTCATAATTATGAGAATCCCATAACAAAAACTATGTTAACCATGTCAGTCCTTGAATAGTGATTAATCATAAGTAGTTTTAGAAGTCACAGCTCAAGAAGACTAGTTACTAATATAAAAAAAAGATGACTACTTTCAGAGCGATATTGCTTATGCATGATGAATTAGGAGTCTTGCAACATATATTCCCCGGAAATCAGTGAGTTCATTGATAAGCCAAATGAAAAATTAGTGGAGATCTACTAAGTTAACCTACTCCTAAACCCTAACTAAGTTATCTCTTAAACCTAATTAGATTATCCGAAATGAACTAAATCAGAATTTTTATTCATCCAAACATAAGTTCTAATACAACCATATAAGGGTTTATGTAGAATTCCAAACACCCCATGTAATCATAACACATAAACATAAGAAAAGGGAAGTAATAAAAAAAACTAAACTAAAGGGACTATGTTAAAGGCTCGTAACTAAATACTAAGGATCATCAGCGGAAGGCCCACAATATTATTTTTGTTATATATCAATTTTTCCCAACTGAAAAAAAACTTGACTTTAATGAGTTGCAAGACAATACAAGTGCCTAAGGACAACATCAAGATATCTCTAGACTAGCATCATTAATCCAAACAACAACAAAAAAGGAATAACTAATCCAACAGATGAACATGCGCTGGTGATGAGGTCCATGTGAGAACTTTCAAATCTCACTAATTAGAATAACTCTCCTCATTAGAAGCATCAAACAATTTTTCTCTACAAACATCAATGTTAAACTAAGAAGGTATGCACTTTCATTCATCATCCTATGAAGAAACAACTAAAGAATGTGAAATAGTAATATCAGGAGAAAGAAGTGCATCAGTATCAAAGGATTCCAATATTGAATTAACATTCTTGAGAACAATTGAAGACTCGACAATATGAGCATCGACATCCTAAACTATTCGTTCAACAAAAGGAACATCCATAGGATCGGATTTTAATATCAAAGGGGTTGGAGAATCAAGATACAAGATTGTCTGAAGGTGATACAGATAAAAGGCATCATTATCGAAGGATGACAGCTCGATCTCTATCAAACAAGGGTTATCATCCTGTAATGGATCAAGTGAAGGAGTGTGACGTGGTCGAGAACCAGATAAAGGATCGTGTGAAGGTGATGCAAATAAAGTCATCATTATCAAAGGATGACATCTCAATCTCTACTAAACAAGGGCTATCATGTTGCGGCGGATCAGGTGACGGAGTGTGATGTGGTAGGGAATCAAAATAAAGGATGTGTGCAGGTGACACAGATAAATGTCATCATTATCAAAGGATGACATCTCGATCTCTATCACAGAAGGGCTATCATCCCGCGATGAATAAGGTGGAGTGTGATGTGGTAGAGAACCAGATAAAAAATTGTGTGAAGGTGACGCAAATAAAGGGCTTTGTGAACGGTCATGCGAATATGAGTAACTAGGTGGAGTGCGTTACGGAAGGCCCGTGGTAAGATACATAGCCATAAGATGATGGGTAGGCATAAAAAGGCAGAACATATCACGTCTCAAAAATATGGTAACCTGATTGGGGTGGCATGACATAAGGTCCAAGGATAACTCAAGAAAGAAGCCTAATATTGTTCAATAGTTTCGACCTTACTACATAGGGCAACACACTTATGACTACGATATTCTGAGACTTGTAGTACAGAAGGATGACGTGACTTAGGGTAGAATATACAACTAGAACTATAAGGCCCAGGACTATTGATCGACATAGCAACAAAAAAGATTTCAATTTCTTTCTTTTATCCAAAACAAAAGGAACTGAACTCTGGTTTCTTTTAATCACTCTATTTTTCTATCGTTTCTTTTCTCCATCTTTTTTAAATCTGCTCTCTTTATTTAACTCTATTTTTCTTTAAGTGGAAGCTCTCCATGACAACTCCATGGCCCAATGGACAAGGCGCTGGTCTACGGAACCAGAGATTCTGGGTTCGATCCCCAGTGGAGTTGTATTATTTGTCTCCTGTAAATTTTGCGCAATGTCGTCGTATGATCCATGTAGCCGACCCCACCTAGTGGGATAAGGCTTGTTGTTGTTGTTGTTGGAAGCTCTCCTTTTTCATTTCTTTTTAAACGACAGATGCAAACCGTTTTTTCGCTTCTCTTTTTTTTTACTGTTCTTTTTTTCTAAATCTGTTTTTCTTTGGTATTGTCTCAGTTCAACAAGGGAAAAAATGAACCTCTTTCATGATGCCAAAGAGCACCACTTTGTGGCAGCTCTTCATGAGGGTCTTGTAGCAGTGATGGAGGTCATACACCAGATGCAAAGGTCCTGTAGCAGCGCACATTTCTTGTGGGCGGTGACAGGGAGCTTTCAGGCAGCAAAGAATGGGGTGAAGAAACACTGTGTCAGGCAGCGATGTTGATAGTTGGCGGTGAGATTGTTGAGCAGAGATGTGATGATGTCAGGCTTTGATAATCTTACAAATTTGCTGGACAAGTGGAACACAGAACCAGATGGTGACACGCAGAAGCAGGGAATGCCAATTTCATGAGGAACAGAAGATGATGCGCAGGAGAAAGTTGCTGGGGATCCATGATGATGGGGCTCTCGAACTGGTGGTGTCACGTATGGAGGTTGCTAGGTGTATGGCAGTGGTTCCAGAACAGCAGCAGCGACGTTCATTGGCAAGTGGCGGGCAGCAGGTTATGAGCAATCAGTGGCAGGCGGCAAGCGGCATCGTCAGGTGGCAGGCGGCAGTGGTGGTGTAACAGATTCACAAAAGTGGTGTTGGAATGGTGGTGGCAAGCGATTGCAGAAATGAGCGCTACGGGTGGCGAGGGGATGATGGAGAGGGTGGCATTGTGGTTGCGCGCGATGATGAAGGTGAGCGGCAACGGCATGAGGAACAGAGGAGAAACAGGTGATGCATGGGGGAGAGGAGGAAGAAAGTTAGGGCTTGGGAGGAGTCAGGATAATAATCGTTTGATCACGATCAAAGAGCTGAATTTTGCTATGATACCAATTGATGAAGATCTGCTAAGTTAACCTACTCCTAAACTCTAACTAAGTTATATGTTTAAACCTAATTAAATTATTTGAAACAAGATAAATCAGAATTTTTATTAATCCAAAATAAGTTCTGATACCCATATGAAGGTTTATATAGAGTTCCAAACACTCCATGTAATCATAACATGGAAACCTAATAAACGTAAAACTAATTAAAAGGAAAATTAATAAAAAAAACTGGACTACAGGGCTTATATTAAAGGCCCATAACTAAAGACTAAATGCCATGGACAAAAGGCCCACAATATTATTTTCGTTCTACGTTAATTAGGCTCCCACAATCAAATATACCAAACTATACAAGGAACATACCAATTTGAAATAACCGTGATACCAGGTTATTCGCAACAACATGAAAATAGAACATTAACAATCTTCTACCTCTATATAATTTTCTCCCAAACTTCATATTAAATAGATTATTTTAGACATCTGAGGTTCAGATGAAAAACAAGTGAAAGCATATGTTGAAGTAAAATACCTTCTTGTAAATCAGCTGAGTCAGGAACCTTCATTTCAGCATCCTGTGTCAGATAGAAATTTTGGTCACTAGACTAACTTTCAAATTTCAGTTACCATAGGAATTGCATGTGAAATACCGGAGAAACAAGAAAGTGAAATATTTATTTCAGACTGGAATTCTGAAGTTCTTTTAAGTGAAGATTAGAAAGTAACTACCTTAGCTTCTGCCCGTCTACGTTGCCTTTCTCGTTCAACTTTTCTTGCTTCTCTCTCTTTCCTCAAGCGCTCATATTTTCTTCGGTGTTCTTCTATTTTGTGTACATTAGGTTCAACCTGCAAGTTACAGTTTAGGATTAGTAGACAAGATTCTTGGAACTTTACAAATTCACTAAATACCTTTTTTAGCATTGAATTTATCTCCTCATCATAATCAAGTTTTGATGCTACATGCAGATCACTGGCAGCTTCTTCCCAATGACCCAACATAGCTTTTGCCATACCCCGAAATTTGTATCCTTTCGCAGAGTCAGGGTTTATCTAAGAAAATAGCCTATGTAAATACATTTGGAAGAATGTAGGATACTTGCACCAAAAAAATTAGAAGAGACAAAAACCTGTAAAGCTGTGTCTGCATCTCTTATAGCCGCATTGGGTTTCCTTAATTTAACATATACACTAGCTGATAAGTAAGAAAAGCAAAAGATTTAGGGATATTCCATGATCTCACTAGAGTTGTAGCCGAAAGCTAATAAGCTCTTCTAGTAGTAACAATGTGACATCAATACCTCTTGTAGCATATAAGATAGTTGAACTTGGATTCAATAAGATAGCTTCAGTTAGATGTTCAATGGCCTCATCAAGGTTTCCTGTTTAGAAATGATTGTAAATCAGATTGCAAATCTATTGGCAACAGTTTGGTATATAATTAGGAAACAATACGGCCTGCAATCATGCCTGCAGATATTGCATCTACAGCTTTAGCTTTGCACATCTGAGCAGCATCACGGCTCTCCTCAGAAGCTTCAACTGAGGGGTCTCCCATCTGTAAGAAAATAAATCTGAATAAAAGAATGAATATGAAGATAAATGTTAGGTTTCATCCTGCAAATCAGCTTCCTCCATAAGAACCTTCTGTGGAGGATCATTATCAGGTTCAATTGTTTCGCCTTCCAACTCAACATCTGACTCAACAATCTCATCCTCCTCGTCAACATCTTCACTCTTCAGCGTGCTGGGATCATTTTCAACTTTTGTATTACTCTGTACATTCAAAGCGCAATATCTAAGTTACTGCAAACCCATCCATTCTATTAATATATCATTAGAACGAAAAACTGCTGAAATGATGTGAAGAAGATAATGCAGCTAAGTTGAAGCAATTAGCCAAAACACTTCGAACAAGGTGTGGCAAGAATAAACATATAATGGTTGATTAACCAAAGGCAGATTTATGTCCTCGATCACAGATAAACCAGCGAAAACTAGCATACACATTTATGGCATTAAAAGGTAGAAAAAGGGAATTCAAATTATTGTAGCAGCTATAACTCTCTGCATATATACTAATCAAAGTTGGAGATTGGATTCCGATGACATGTTGCTGAGTTGTTTCAAGCACGAAACACTCTACTTATAGAGAGGACATATGACCAGCAGCCACTGGACTCCTTTAGAAATGGTTAACATGAACAAAGAAGGGCATGAAGTATCCATCACAATCACATAAAGGAAGCTTTATGCTTTAGAACCCTCACTAGAAGTCTAACAGGAAATTGGACAAGGCCGAGACTAAGCACGGGAATACACGAAATTCTTATTGCATGGTTGAATTTGAAACACAACATCCATAAGAGAGGGAAAACAATTTAAGTTATGAGTTCTCCAATCATGAAACGTGCTGCAATCAGCAACAGACAACAAGAAGATTGCAGGAAGCAGCCTTCCTGGTAATCTTTTCCTAAACAGCATCAAAGTTCTGAAACTGATTTCTCTCATCACGAATCACGCAGCACCAGCAAAAATTGCACAAAAGAAGAGTTTTTTTTTTCACCATTTCAAGGTTAATGAACAGCTGATAAAGACTAAATTAGCAAAAGAAAAAAAAAGGGTGGGCATCAAAAGATAACATAGAGCAGGAAACAGAGGTGAGCCCATCAGATAACACTCACAGACATCTTGGCAGGGGGGATCTTAGCACCAAAGCTGCAACGAACAGAAAGCCACCATTAGAAACTGAAACAAAAAGGAACACGAGTAGAACGAAGCTAAATCTACGCATCGATCATGGCAATCGTGTGAAGAAGAGTATACCTCTGGAGGTAGTTGGCAAAGAAGGCGAGAGAAGGGTGGTGGAGGATGGAAGGGTCGGACGCGCACCGAGAGACGAAGGCCCTCAGCTCGGCCACTTTTTGACGGTCCATTTCAATCGTCACCGCACAAAGGAGACTTCTGCGCTATGCTTGTCGGCCGCTTAGATTCGATTACAAATTGCAACAAGTTCTTGTGCTTGGATCGAGCAAAGGAATCGTCGAGTATAAACCCAGAAGCAAACTAAAAGAGTTCCTATTGTAATTATAATTGAACAAAAGCAAAAACCCTAATAAATAGCTCCATATGAAAAATTGAGATATCATTGGGTTCCTTTCTTTAATTTGGATAGTGGACTCCTTGTTCAACTTGGGCCTCCTTGGGCCATTAGTTTCCTCTCTTTAACTTGCATCCACAATTTTTAGTTTGGGAATTTAATTCTCAATTCATTACTTTTTTTTCCAGAAGATGCTACCTTTTTGTGAAAAAAAATGCAATTTATTCCAGATTGCAAGTAATAACTTTTTTTTATTATTTCTTCATTAATTTTATATCGTTTAGATCATATGGAACTCAAGCATCCATCTGTAATGGATCATACAATTTAGTATTCCAGATATTGATATAATTATCTAATGATATTTAATTGAGATAACATACTTAAATAGCTGAATGAGGAAATTACAATTTCTCGAACATTTTTTTTCAAAGCAAAAACTTTTATGGTTCAGAGTATCATCCTTAAGCAATTAAATTTGGTTGGCACACATGGTTAGCAGCGGTATGTCCCGAGTTGAGAGACCGGAAGTTAGTAGCCCCGAGTTAGTTCGAGCTTCGGAGTCATCAATTTGGCCAGAAGAATACTGTTCTGCTCTTTGCCTCGACTTCGAATTAGTCAGGTGCTAGTAGTCCTATACATCGAGGCCTCCGAGCAGATAAAAAAAATACCATCCTTAAGCTCTACTGATAGACCTCAAGAATGGAGTGAACTAAGCTAATGGAATTCATCTATTCGACTGGCATGCACAATAAAGAACACATGGATAGAATTAATAGCATAAGAACTACTCATGTTGAATCTAGGATCCCGAGAATATTTTGAATGATCACAAATTTGTAAGTGAACTCAGCTTTGAGCTGATTTATGTAACAAGATATACTCAAGTTCAGTACAGTGGTCGACCTGAGCTAAAGAAATGGACGACCACTGCACTCGTAATTTATATATGAAGAACCATGTGTGCAGTGGGCGTCCTAAGTATATGAAGCGGTCGACCAGCATCAGAGGGAGAGAGAGCATATGAGGAGAAGCAAAGCATAGACAGTCGACCAGAGGTGTAAAGAGGTCGACCGATAATGGAGGAGTGTACATGAAGAGGGATCAGAGGAAGACCGGTCGATCAGAAATGAAGAAAGGA